>CM037151.1:17505323-17582823 GCA_020921065.1 Vaccinium darrowii | reverse complement strand
ATTAGGGAAACTGAGAAACTAGGGCAAACATAGAAATTTGATCCACAATTTAGGGAAAAATATCATTTCAAAAACCACAAATTAGGGCAAAAAACTCATTTCCAAACCAACAGATTGAACCTAGAAGATGACTCTTCGAATAGTTTGAACGGTACCTCAGTAAAAAAAAGCTTCAACACGATGTGAAGAGGACCACTGGAGTCGCAAGATCGAACCCTTCCTCTTCCTCTTTTTTTTCTCTTCTGTTTTGTCTGCCCAGAAAATAAGAATGATGATGGTGATACACTCCCCTTTCACCTGGATTTGGAGGGATAAAAGAGGGAGAAAAAGTACCAAATCATGGTGGATTTGGTAATGACAGGGTAGAGGCCATCGTTGGCCAACAAAGGTGAAGGGGGAGATGCACTCCAAATAGTATTTCAAGTCCGGGTACAAATATGGCATCCCAAACGCTGGTTTGGGGTGGGCCCAGGATTACAAATCCGGGTGATAATACTGTTGCCAAACAGGGCATTAGTTTTGTTATGAATGACCTTCTTTTAACCGGACCAGAGAGATGATTAGTTGAAATATGTGTAAGCTGACTCAAACACTTCTGACCGTTGAACTAATTTAGGATGTGTTTCTTGTAACTTTTTTTCCTCGCACAACCAATTTGCGGTGTATTTATTTTATTGTGGCTTTTTGGGCTTTTGAGACTTTTTATCTGATGAGAGACTTTTGAGACTTTTTTTGATTTTTTTGAGCACAAAGTAAAAAAAAACCGAAAAATTCAATAGGAGCTGGACCTTAGATTCAAACTTTGGTATACTGTTATTTAATTTTCATTGATTTGTACTCCTATATAGTAACAAATGACAAAATTTATTGAAAAAGAAAGTTTGACCGTTTGATTTTTAATTTCATCGGAAAAAAAATCTGTAGTTTTCCTTTAAAATAAAAGAAAGCATAGTGTGTCATTATAGTGTGTCTTATGGATAGGTAGATGAGGATGCATTACAATTAAAGTGAAGGGTTTTTCGGCCATAGATTCATAGTAAAAGCACATGAAACTTTCTAGTCTTAAGATTTTTTTTTTTTTAAACTCTTAATTAAAGCCAAGGTACTATACATCGTCACGAAGGAAAACCTCAGACGAAATTGTGTAATTCACCCACTATCAATTGTATGTGAATTAGCATGTTTACTTCTGTTTCAAAAAGATTTCTACACAAAGTATCCGAATATACCGAAGAAGAATAAAATACAGCATACTGTATACATGTTGAATCGAAAAAAGAATTACTGGGCGACATAATATGATTATTTAGCTTTGAAAAGTAACTAAAATAAAAAAATGGTGCTCTCACAAACCCCTTCAAAAATTTTATAGGACAAGTTAGTCCTAGTCCAAAGTTTTAGCAAAAGCTACTCCACTTTTTCATTAACTATTCTGGTGCAAGTTTTTTTTTTTTTTCAATAAATTAACTAGGGTTTATTTAGGAACCTTCTAACGAAACATCATCATTAAATGAAGATAAATGGATCAACATGTCCCGTAAAGAAAATTTAGATTTTTACAAGCAATATAGGGATCATCCCTTGGTCCTGGTCTCCGTCTTGCTCTAATTACAAAAGAGTCCAAAATACTATGGTCCTTTGTCATTAATTTTTCTAAATCCTATTAGCACCTCATATTCATGGGCCTAACATTTATATCCCCATTGAGTGCAACATGAGATGGTTTTGTTAGCACCAGTAGGCCGCCACTCTAGCTTTGTTTTTCAAAAAAAAAAAAAAAGATACATCTGAAAAAATTATTATTTTCGTTTTTCAAAAAAAAAAAAAAAAAAGATACATGGAGAGAAATAGAGTTTTTTTTTTTTTTTTTTTTTAATAGAGTGTCATTCAAACAGAATAGAGAATTACGTTATTCATTTCAGATTTCTTTTCATGTTGATTTCTTTTTGTGTTGTTAAATCAAATAGACTTAATCGATACGAATTAACATTAAAAAAATTCTAGAGCCGCCATCATACATACATGCAACTTTTCTAGAGTATTTATCCTTATTCAACTTCTTCATTAGTTTTTTGTATTCGAACACTGAAGTACGGCTTGAAAAGATTTGTAAACTTCATCTTGTCTCTCTCCAATCCATGCAGGATCCGAATCCTCTATGAGAATTTCTCTGTGAGGATCTTGTGACGGTTTTGCTGTGGGCTTGACAGCACATCAAAACGGCCTCGTTTAATAGGAAAAAAGTTGACGGAATGGCAAACCACCAAACGACAGTTGTCTTCTTCCGTTAATGTTTATTTTTGGGTAAATAATCTACTTGCCCCTTGAACTATTCGAAAAATGTTTACTTCCCCTCCAACTATCAATTGCTTTTACTTGCCCTCCACCTAGTCCTATGTCTATGTATATGTATAACATTTCTTCTCTTCGACAGAAGTGAATAAAGAAAAAAAATTAAGCCACTTCGAAATTTGAGGTAATTAACACTAACAGAGAAGAATAAACATTAACAGAAGAAGACAACTGCCGTTTGGTGGTTTGCCATTCCGTCAATGTTCCCCCCTATTAAACGACACCGTTTTGATTTAGAAACAAGGAAGGGGATTGTGAGCCATTTGATCTCTTTTTTGGTGTGTTGTCATGCCCACAACAAAATCTTCACAAGATCCTCACAGGGAAATCCTCATCGAGGATCTAGATCCATCAGTGCAACCAATCGTTTTCTTACAGTATCTATCTGCATCACCCTATAAGAAACTCCAATTGCGCGCACAGTGGAAAAATCGAAACTTTTGTTTAGGATGGGTATTCAAAATTGTTACTACATGATTAAACTTTTCTCTACGTTTTCTCTAACAATTCATATTTTAGCTTCTGCAATGGGAGGAGTTCGAAAACTATAGAAATAAATTTAAAAAAGAAGTCAGTAAATAAAGAAAATGATTGAAAAGCTAAAAATTCTTTATTTAAAATGAGAAAAAAAATCCCTTAAAAAAATTCTAATAAAAATATATATATTTTTGTGAAACTAAACTGGGAGTGCTTTGACCTATTAATTTTGAAGATTATTTTTTTCATTATTCAATTTATTTCGCCTTTAATAAATTTCCATCATTTTTTTTAACATCTTGAAATTAAAATCAAAAGAAATAGGAGTAAAAAATTTCTGGCACTCATGGAAACTTCCAAGCGATAAGTCTCCGTCTTCGTCTTGTTTAGCAATTGGTCCGTGACTGTAATATGTGGCAGGAGAAAATTTTGGGTGTGTTTGACAAGTAACTGCGGAGGTCTGAACGTAAACGTTAAGGCCTGAGTAATCTTAATGCGGGCGTGCTAGGACTGGATTGCGGTCCGATTGTTGAGATAGGTCTTGTGCCTTCTCTTGACTTCGTATCAGATGCGATTGGTGTGATCCAAAGGGCAGAATCATACAGGTTTGTCGTGCCTTATCGAAAAGGACTTATAATTTCCCAAACGATTTTGGAAAATGAGTGTAACGAGATAAAATAAAATTAAACTTTATTAATGATGATCAATAAAGCTTGGGTACAAGGAAATATAAAGACGAATGCTAGTCTACGCTAGGCAGACGTTGAACAAACCATAGAAAACAATAAAGTCCACATGAGTGGAAAGATAAAAAACTCTAAGAAGAGGTGGTTTGTAAGCGTGATTTTGATATGGTTGAGGAACCCCTAATTCGTCTTCAAATCTTTTATTTATAGGCCACGGGTTCCACTGTTTTGGCACTTTGATCTTGTAGCTTTTGGTTTCGAAATTTCCAGCCTAGGAGTTGGTTACATGGTTGGAGATGACCTTTATCTTGATTATTAGCTCCTTGATCAATCCGTAAAAAACCGTAAAGGCCAATGATTGAAGAATCCTGTCCATCTAGACCTCTTTGCTATCCCATTCGTGTAACCATTTTTCCTTAGAACGTGGATGGCCAATGGCTGAAGAGTCCAAGCCTTGACCATCTCTGTTTCTCCGGCTAGACAAAAACGGGTAGGTTTGCAATAACTTACCCTATTTTCGTGGAAAATTGGAGATAAATTGATTATTCATCTCTTAAATAGTCTTAAAAGATAAGTCAATTAATCATCCAAATGAATCAATTTTAATCTAACACGGGTAAGTTTCCAGACCGAAATCAATTGGGCTTTTGATATAAACCTAGCCCAATTTAATAAATGCTAATTCGGTCCAGATTATCAAGCCTGTGAAACCCATGCCATTTTATTCTCTTTGGCAATTCGTCAAGGTATGTACCTAAATTTGCCAAATTTAGGTATAAACATTGCCCCCTCACGCCTTAATTCTTTATCAAGATTTGAGGCGTGAACTAACGAATTTGGCCTTTTAACCATTGCTCTTGTCACCATGTATTTAGCAATTTAACG
Organism: Vaccinium darrowii; assembly: GCA_020921065.1. Classification (NCBI taxonomy): domain Eukaryota; kingdom Viridiplantae; phylum Streptophyta; class Magnoliopsida; order Ericales; family Ericaceae; genus Vaccinium; species Vaccinium darrowii. The sequence continues at coordinate 17,578,423 of CM037151.1, read as the reverse complement.
GTGGTTAATATTTGTTACAGGCTATTAAACATACCCTTTTAAGGCTCCAATTACGTTAGCCTAAGAGCATCCCCAATGGCATACTCAAAAAGGAAAAAAATACTCAAATTTTTGTATTTAGACACTCAAAAAGGACTCACAATGGCATTTTAGATAAATACTCAAAGTTAGCAATATTTTTTATAAGAGCATCCCCAATGGCATACTCAAAAAGAAAAATACTCAATTTTTGGTATTTAGAGCATCACTATACTCAAATTTGAATACTCAAAATTGCCACATCACCTTTTGAGTATGCATTTAATGAACTAAAGTTAACAATGTGAACCTCTACAATGGTTCATTTTTGTCAATAATCAAAAAAGAAGGGACCCACTGCTAGATTTATCCATTTTTGGCATTCCAACAATTTTACCGTACTCCTTTTCCCGCTATTCCTTCCCGCCCTAGCTTCCCTCCCATTATTATTTTTTACGTTTAACAATCTATAATTTCCTTCCCTCCAATTCTCTCTTCTCTCATCATACACTTTAAATGGAATTCAATATCTCAGATTCCTCACAAAACATGGAATCACAATCACCAGTCCATAGCCAATTGGAAGAAGAGAACCAAAGGAAAACAAGGAAAGCAAGGAAACAAAATTACGTACAAGCTGAAGATGAAGCACTAGTAAAAGCTTGGTTGCACATCCCTGGAGATGCTGTGGTTGGAAGGGATCAAAAGTCTACAAAGTTATGGATGTGGATTCTACAAAGTTTTCACGAATTTTTGGGCAGAATCACAGAGAGAGAGACTCAAGGATTGCAAAATCGGTGGCAAACTATTTCACATGACGTCTCCAAGTTTTGTGGGAATTACAACAAGATTGGACGATTGAATCCTAGCGGATGGAATGATCAAATGATAGTAAGTAAAAATTTATTGATTTTGCTGTAGATTTGCACATCTTTGTTATTGTTGAAGGTTGCATTTCTAAACTTTTATGCCTTGGAACAGTTTGATAAAATGCTCCAATGGAAGATTTTATGCCTTCGATTGGTTTAATATCTGCAGATCCCTAACCTGATTATGTGGGGGTGGTTTTGAGGGTGTAGACTATTGGCTCTGGGATGAAAAAGTTAAGGTTCTTATTGGTGTTTACAAAGTAATATCCATCTCTCTTTTTTTTTTTTTCTCTCTTTTCATGATGTGCTCTTGAATTTAAGATATTGTTTTATTAAAAGGAATTGGCTCTTTTGTGTGCTCTTGGTTTATGATAAAAGCATGATTTCTCTGTAGAATTAGACACTTTGGTGCTAAAATATGGTTGTTATGTGTCTTTGTTTACAAAATACTGTTCACTTTCAATGTGAAATATGTTCCGTAACTCGTTGGTTTGTAGATTGACGAGGCTAAACAACAATTTGGTGAAATTGAGGGGCCATTACAAACAAAACCAGTGCAATTTTATAAGTTCAAGTTTGAGCATTGCTGGAAGATTTTAAAGGACAGTCCTAAGTGGAATGACCATATGTTCTTATTCGAACCACATCCAAGGTCTCCAAAAAAACCTTCAAACCCACAAAGTCAAGCCATTGGTTCGGATGATCAAGGTAGTCCACCATCGTTTACTCCGTCAACACCATGTCTGACCCTCCTTGACGAGGTCATTTCATTGGATCATGGACACGACGAAGTCAGAGCCGTAGGGAAAAAAAAGACCAAAGCAAAAAGAAAGAAAGAACGAAGGCAAAGATGATGAATCGACTTTGTACTTGAAAAACATCAATGAAAGACTTGAAGAAGCTACAAAAATTGAGAAGGAGAAGTTGGAGGTCAAGAAGAGTTCTGAGAAGGAGAAGTGGGCCGCCAAGAAGAGAAGAATTGAACAAAAAAAAATGCATGAAGAAAGAAAAGTGATGAGTCAATCTTTGGTTGGACTTAGCCCCGATCAAGAAGCTTACTGGAAGCTCCAACAATCATTGATTGTTTCTTGCTACAAGGCAAATGGATTCATGGTTGACAAAGAGACCTGTGGGAATGATTTTGATTTTAACTTTTAATTGGGGCTTGGTTTGAAAATGATATTTTGCTGCTAAAGTGAAGATTTAAGCATTTATGTTGCGCTAAGTTATTTTCCTTTTTGTCCTTCGATACTCTCGGGTTTTTTTTGTCAAGCTATTTAGATAAGCTCAATTTTGTTGGGCGGCTTTTAGCTAATACTATGGTAAATGCTTACTGAGATCTCTTGTGGTGTCTGATACTTTGTTTAGAATCATTTGACCATAGTATTTGATTCTCTCTGCAATAAGGTGATAATTCAAGCAATCACTTGATTCCCAGGTTATCAAATAAAGGTTTAGGCATTTGGATTACCTTGTTTTGTTCAGAATGGTGATAATTTCATTTTGTGGTCTCGTTTCAAAGCTTTCAAGCAAACAATGCCTCTTAAAAACTCTGTTTTGATGAACCACTTCACAACTATGTTCACAAATTTAATAAACAAGTGCCACAGCCCCTTGATGTGCACGCCCAATCTTGGAACTGGTGGCAAGAGTGGCATTCATTACAGAATGTCTTGATTAAACTCTGTTTTGATGAACCACTTAATAAGAATTTGGCAAAGAAAGAATGATTCAATATAAAGCTCTAATCTTCTTGAACATGAACAATTTTAAGAGTGCAAGATTTGCAAGTTAATGCTTTTTCATTAAGACCAGATACCTGCTATCAACAACTTAATGCCAAATTAAAAAGACAAACATCAATTTAGTTTTCAAAATCTAGTCACAGCTGGTAAGAAAGCACCTAAAATCTCAAAGCCAAATAAAACTCAAACCGGCGCACATTGGCTCACAAAAGTGACACAAAACTAGACATTGAAACAAAACAGCGTTTTAAAATTATAGAAGTTCATCTCCGCGGCGGTTCCACAAATGCTCAGTGAGGTCCAATTTCAATTGACTGTCTAACCTCACTTGTCATCTCTTTAATTCGGCTAATACGATTTTGTCGGCGTAGGTTAACATCTCGATTAAGAGTGACAGATTCATGTGTTTCACCTTCGGGGGGTTCCCACTCCTCGGGATCATCCTCATTCTCCACTATCATATTATGGAGTATAATGCAAGTCTTCATAATACGGCCACATTCTTCTCGATCCCAAAGGCGCACCGACCCCTTGACAATTACAAATCGTGCTTGCAAAACCCCAAATGCCCACTCCACATCCTTTCTCGCCGCCTCTTGTGCTTCGGCAAAATGTTTATGTTTTGCATTGCCCGGCTGGCTAATTTCTGAATTAGGGTTGCCCCCTTTGGATATATGCCATCAGAGAGGTAGTAACCCATTTTATATGCATGTCCATTCACAACAAAATTGCATGGTGGAGCTTCACCTGACACAATACGGTCAAAGAGATGAGAATTATCTAGAACATTGAGGTCATTATTTGTACCTGCCATCCCAAAGAAACAATGCCATATTCAAAGGTTGCGTGTCGCAACAGCTTCCAAGATCAGTGTGGGGGCTCCAATTTTTCCATTCACGTGACAATCGTGCCACGCAGTTGGGCAGTTTTTTCACTTCCAATGCATGCAATCCCAACTTCCCAACATTCCCGGAAAGCCTCTTGCGGCATTTTCTGCAAGGATGTGTTGAATGTCTTCCTCATTTGGAGTTCTCAAATATTCACCTCCAAAAATCTCAATTACAGCAGTGCAGAAGCGTTCTCTCCTGTTGAGAGCCTCTCTCTCTACCTGTGGAGCCCTCTTTCCTTTGGTTGATCCTCCTGGTGATGGTGGACGACGGAGATGGTATAAACTCTCAGGTGGAACTTTAGGCCTGCACACTGAGCAAACCGTTAGCACCAGACCGGACCGTTGAGTCCGGAATGGTACTCCGACGGTCTAGTAAGTAGAAGAAGATGAAGCACTGTAGATCTAGGGTTTTTTAGAGAGTATTCCGTACCTCTTTGAGATGATGAAGTGTTCCTTTTATAGGTGAGCCTTGGCTTGGCCTCCAAGCACAGCTGTGCTCGTCACGTGACTTAACCGCTCGGCTGACGTCACGATGACGGGTCCGAAAGAATATTCTGTAGGCACATGCCTCCAATTATAACACGACACGTGTCATAACAGCTTGGATGACGTCATTCGTCATGATCACAGTTTGTTACAGGCACATGCAGCATTAACTGCTCTGCTGACTCAGCACCGAGCCTCTCGGCACTCCGTTCTTATCACGAGGCTGATTCATGTCACCCCTCGGACTCTTACCGAGGTCTATTGGTGTTAAGTCTGGAAACTTATTTATCTTGTCAATCAAAAAAGGGATCTCGGTGCAACCCGAGAAAAGGGACCGAAACCCTAATTGTCTGTTTTGCTGAAATCGAGCTACTCATTGAAGAATCCCACAGAAGATAGCCTTTCGGTGACTATAAAGAGGTATCTACTTCGCTTCTACACATATGTTAGGTGCTCGGTATATCCGGACCCCTACACTACCCTTAGAGAGTAGCTTAGGGTTTATCCCTATTTTCTTCCCACCGCCGCCCCCCTCCTCCCCATTTTTCCTTGATCTCCTCCATTTCCCTCTTCCTCTCCTCCCTCTAATAGATCTCTCCAGGGCGTGGGGCGGTCGCCTCTTGGCCCCACCCCCCGCCCCCTTTTCTTTGAACCACCACCATCCTTTCACCTCTCCACCGCCTTCCAGTGCCTCTTCTTCTTCCCCCACTGCGTACCCCACCACCATTCCCACAACCGACCCCTCGCCTCCCCATCTCTACCCCACCTCTGACCTCCTTCCGCATCCTCAGATCTGGTGACGCAAAGGTGATACTATAGTGGCGGGTTCCCCCTCCGGCGAATAAACATCTCCATATCTCGTAGGCGGCGACTTTGGAGTGTTGGGTTTTATCTCGGAGCAACGACTCGGCTTCAACTCAGAGCTTTCGGTGCAACTCGGTGTGACTCGGTGTGAGTTGACTCGGGTATTTTTTAAAATTTTGAGTTTTTGCCCAGTTTAGTTTTTTGCTGTTTTTGTTGCTTTCAATTAAGGATTTGGCTTAGGCCTTGTTTGATAACACAGATTCAGCACTTAAAACTGAATCAATTAAGTAATAAGTCATTAAGTAGGTTTGATAACCACATTTTATGTTACTTAACAGATTAAGTGCCACTTAAAATGTAGGCTAAAAAATTGATAAAAATTAAGTACTCCCTCCGTCCCCATTTATTTGTCCCTTTTGGGAGTTCGTGCCACTTTTCAATTGATTATATCTCGTAATATACATTGTTTTACATGATTTCGAAAGCATTGTTTTATAGAAATAATTGAGATCTATCAAACAAGATCCATATTGAATATAAAATTCATTACCGATTAAAAGTTATAGCTTGTTTTTTATCCGGTTAGAATTGGACGAGGGACCAAAATTTGGGGACGGAGGGAGTAGCTTTGAGCTACTTAATTTTGACTGAATTTCTATGTGCTTAAAATCAACCATCACACCCCCGCCGCCGCTGTCACCACCACCACCACCATTACACCATCACCACCACCACCACCACCACTACCACAACCTCCGCCACCACCACCACCACCGCCACGCCGCCGCCACTACCACAATCACCACCATTGCACTACCGCCACGCCATGCCGCTACCACCACAACTACCACCACCACCACTGCCACACCGCCACCACCACTATCACCGTTACCCATATACCACCACAACCACAACCACCACCACCACCACCACCACACCACAACCACCATCATTGCACCACCGCCACCGCCATGCCGCTACCACCACAACCACCTCTGTTAGTTAAGTAGTCTGTTGCTTTCATGTTTTATTTTGTAGTTTTAGTTGTAGATTTTCTTGGACATATCCTCTTGATTCTGCTGCTTGATCTTGGTATGGAACTCATGGCCGCCGTGGACGTGTGGGGCCACCTATGCCCGATGAGGCATACCCGCGTCCAGAACCTCGCGTGGCAGCGGAGGCTCTCTTGCATTTATGTCCTTTTGCGGTGGCGTTAGGGATAGCTGTTCAGTGGAGGTCTCCACTGCCAGTAGCTTGACGGCGTTAAGCATTTTGTGATTTCCATAGTCCCTGGATCGGCTAGGCTTTAGTTTGTTTCGAGAAGTTATAGATTTCAGTTGGGCTCTTAGTGTTTGGATTGAGCCGTAGGTAGTTACTATTGAAGCTTGGATAGGACCCTATGGATCGATCCTCTTATGGATCTGCATCTGCTTTGCAGTATGTGTCTCAGAGCTCCATGCCCGTCGTGGCTTTGTGGTGTGCTCGTGCCTGAGCCTAAGTAGTATCGGTTCTTTCCGCATTTGTTTTGAAATCTTGTATGTGCTGGACGGCTTGGCTTTCGGGCCTTTATTAATGAAATGATTGACTTCCAATTCAAAAAAAAGCAGTGCAGAAAGTTTTCATGCTTTTGATTGCAGTGCTCTCTGCAACTTTGAGGTACTCATCACATTGATCGGATGCCATCCCATATGCCAAAATCCTAATCGCGGCTGTGACCTTTTGTAGAGAATACAGACCTAGTTTTTTGGCAGCATCTCAGCGTTGCTAGAACAGCGTCATGTATGCGCATAAAGAGTGATTTTTGCATCCGGAATCGTCGACGAAATTTTTCATCAGAGTATGTGCACCCCTCAATAAAGTAATCCCTCTTCAAAATATGGTCAGCCCCAATTCTATCACAACAAACGTATTGCCGCGATTTCATAGAACCACCCCAATGAGGCCTTTTTTTTTTTCCACTGGCTCTCATATACACTTACAGCAATAGCAGCACCTCGGTATATTGCTTTCATCTCCCCATCGTCATCGGAGGAGGAGGACAAGGGCGATGAGGAAGAGGAGGAGGAATTCGAATGTTTGTAGAAAGACATTGAATCCTGGGCCACTAAACAAGACTCCACTGCTAGATCCTTCACATTTTAGTAGCAATCCTGAATATAAAAATTAATCAACTAAATCAAAATCGAATTTTCACCACTTCACATATACAACTATTTTGAAATGGCAAAAGCCAAAAATAGTCGAACATCAGTCCCTCAAAAGTCATTATATACAGATCACAATGGGTTTCAAACTATTAATCAGTCTACTAAAACAATCTACTTCCCCACACACACACACACACAAAAACAAATTATCAACAAACAATTACTAAAATACCACATGCACATCAATATACACAACCAAATACGCTACAAGGAATATTACGCAAGTTTTATTCCGAAATATTACAGTCACCAACATGCTTCTTGATTGAGCAAACTACAATTCATGTGAGATTCTGACTTTATAGGAAGAGTAATCTGACAATACCAACAGAGCCCATGTTTTGTGGGTTTGGTATTCAATCGGATGCGTAATCTAGTATAAATTAAACTTAGGGCTTTTTCTTCTTCAAGGAATCATGTATTAAGGAATTGAAAACAAAGGAAAGAGGAAACACAAATTCAACCTATATTATACAGAAGTTGAACACCGAATGGAGATTGGGTCCTATTTGGCCAAAAACGATGCAATTTACCAGATACTGTGCATGCAGCCCACAACGGAAAAACTTCTCATACCTTTTCGAAATCGTCGACCATACACCGAATGTCGTCGTTGACGTGATCAGAACCAGAGGCACGCCATTGCCGTCGAACAAGGAGGAGAGGACGAGAGAAACTCTGTTTGTGCAAAGAGAGGAGAGAGAAGGAGAGAAACGCTGTATGGAAAGAGAGAAGGCGAGTGAACCCACTCTTTCCCTGGCCAATTAAAAAGGAGCATGAAGGAAAGTGAATTAAATTAACTTTTGTATGTGGGGTCCACTGAATTTGATTATTGAGAAAATGCTGGTACTTTTGACTTTTGAGTATCAAAATCCCAAAATTTGAAGATTTATAAAAATGTTGCTAACTTTGGTTATTCCATTGTGACCCTTTTTTGTGCCACTCATTGCTAACTTTAACAATATTTTCTTTTTTAGTATACCATTAGGGTTGCTCTTAGACACTCAAAAAGGGCTCATAATGGCATTTGGATAAAAACTCAAAGTTAGCAATATTTTTTATAAATACTCAAATTTTGGCATTTGGATACTCAAAACTACCAACATTTTCCCAATAATCAAACTTGCATACTCAAAACTACCAACATTTTCCCCTCTTTTGATTATGGAAAAAAATAAACCATTGTAGAGCTTCACATTGCTAGCTTTAGAAACCCGTTAAATGAATACTCAAAAGCTGATGTGGCAACATTTGAGTATTCACATTTGAGTATGCCATTAGTGGTGCTCTAAATACTCAAATTTTGGCGTTTGAATACTCAAAACTACCAACATTTTTCCAATAATCAAACTTGCATACTCAAAACTACCAACATTTTCCCCTCTTTTGATTATGGACAAAAATAAACCAATGTAGAGCTTCACATTGCTAACTTTAAAAATCCATTAAATGAATACTCAAAAGATGATGTGGCAATATATGAGTATTCACATTTGAGTATGCCATTAGTGATGCTCTAAAGGTGTTTATTTTCTAGTTATGTTCTAACTAGATCTTTGAGTTTGCATTGTCATTAAAATTCTTAAGCCATCATAACACTAGGCCTAAGAGGACAAGTGGCATTAACCCGCGTCATTACCTGTCATTAATCGTCCTTCCCATAATTAAGAGAAAGAGACATTATGTCTAGGGATTTTATCCAAACCCTTCCCATAATTAAGAGAAAGAGACATTATGTCTATGGATTTTATCCAAACCCTTCTGAGCTATCTTTAAAGCCCCTTAACCGTTGATCATCTCTCACTTTCCCTTCTGCAAAACTTTTTCTTCTTCCACGCTTCTCCTCCTTTTCTCTAAACTCGAAACCCTAGACCACCATTATTTGAGCTTCACAAACTTATTATGGCGCCAAAAAAATTGAGTTTTTTTATTAGTTACTTATTTGAAAGAGTGTGATTCAAATAGAATAGAGAATTTCATTATCTTCATTTCAGATCATTTATTTTCATGTTGTTCAAATCAAATAGACTTGATCGACAAGATTTAATATTTAAAAAATTCTAGAGCTGTGTTTACACCATAAAAAGTTCATAGCCATTTCTCAATAAGGCTATTACGTGGCAGCTGGTAATTGAAAGTTGCCTTTATTTTTAATTGTTATCGATAAAAATAAAAATACGATAACCAGAAATATCTTGCTTAAATTCGTGGCAAGAAATTGAATTTAGATTAAGACAAATGCAGTAACTTGTCTAGATAAAGACAGAGGACGGTTTAATTGAAGCTTTCAAAGAATAAACTGCCTATTAAGAGGGAAACGAGTTCAAATTTGAATTTGAAATTCTCAAGAAGATCAGCCTATAAATACAAGTCGTCTACAACATTGCAAAGGATCCACGATCAACCGCCACAAAGGCTTATCTTTTTTATCTTTTCTTTACCTTCCTGTACTTTACAACACTTTCTAGAAGTAGAATTAACGTAATTCACTTATCGATTGTAACTTCGAGTTTGATCGATTTGTAACCCTTGTTGAAGTTTAATAAAGTTTACTTTGTTAGATTTCAATTTCCTTTGTTTGCTTTCAAAGAAGTCCTAAAACACGGCAAGGAACCAGACTCCACTTTCACAAACCACATTCTAGCCTCCATTTTCCACTAAAAGTTCTTATCGATAAGAGCTGAAATCTTTTGGTAAATAATTTTTGGCTCTAAAAGGAGGGCATCATTAATAATTTAGAAGTAATGGCACCAAAAAAAATGCGATTTGAGGGCAGTCCAATGAACCATCACATGAGAATGATGGAACTCGGGGCAATTCCCAACAAGATGAAGGAACTTCAACGAATCCAGAACAAAGGATTCCAGCAAATGGTCAAGACATTGGACCAAATTTGCCTCTAGGATTTGAGACACAAAGCCTTTTAAGGCAGTCAGCCCAAGAATTGGCTAATCCACAGGCAGAATCTTCACAAGAGATTACTACTATGTTAAAGAAATTGATGACTTCACAACAACAGTCACAAGAGAATTTTATTAATCTTTCAGATGATATGCCTCAGAATAGGCAAGATGCTGAGACACAAGAAGTACCTGGGCAACAATCCCAACAGGTATACAATAATCCTGTTTTTGATAATGTTCTTACTGGTGCAAATCGTGTTCATTTACGAAACAGGAATACACCACCAAGACAAAACAACAGTTATTATCAACCTTTACAAAATCTAGTACTTGGAAATCAAGGAAATTATAATGGTATTGGACAAAATCAACAGATACCAAATTATAATGGTATTGGGCAAAATCAACAAGTACCAAATGATAATGGTCAAAACTTTGTGCAAAATGCGAATGGTTTAGGGCAAAACCAAGGGATGCCTCCTTTTGCACAGTTAGTGTAGAATATCCCTAGGCAAGATCCTTTGAGAGACCCATTGATGATAAGTAGCGCTCAAATCACTGAGTTAATGCGAGAAATGTATGGACCAGGGTTAAAAAGGTTAGAAAAACCTATGTTTAGAAAACCATACCCAGCATGGGTGGATAATATAGCGTTGCCCAAAGGGAACAAAATCCCAGAATTATCTTTGTTCAGTGGAGAAGAAAATCAATCCACTATTGAACATGTGGACGTTTTTGCTTGCAAATAGGTGAAGTAGGGAATGATGAAATCTGCAAACTTAAATTTTTCCCACACTCTTTGACAAAAACTGCTTTTACTTGGTTTATAAGTTTGCCTGCTAACTCGATATATAGTTGGCAAAATATGGAAGAACAGTTTCATGCTCAATTCTTTAGGCATGAACCAGAAGTTTCTATTGCAGATTTGACTAAGTTAAAACAAAAGCCTACCGAAACTACGGAACAATTCTTAACTAGGTTTAAAAAGCTAAGAAATTTATGTCATTTCTATATCCCAGAAGCAGAAATAGTTAAATCAACACAGAATGGTCTTGAATACAAATTCAAAAGGCATTTGAATGGTGTTGAATTTAAAGATTTGATTGACTTATCGATAAAAGCTTCAAATTTTGAAGCCATTATCAGAGAAGGAGAACAACTCAAGAATTCATCATTAGGAACATATTACCAAGATATGGAAGGTGATATTGATATCGATGTGGCAAGGTGATATTGATATCGATGTGGCACAAATAATTGGAAAAGATCCAATTATTTGTGATACTTAAACCAAAATCGAAAAACCTCTGAATATGCCTTCATCACAACAGTTAAATAAAAAGAATAACCCAACGAATTATAGGCAATATTCTTTTGATCTGTCAAAAGCTGATCAGTTGTTTGATTAATTACTGAAGCAGAAATTCTTGACCTTAAGTAAAGGACATGTTATTCCAACTGAAAAAGAGAGAAATGAGAAAGAATATTGCAAATGGCATAATTCCTTTAGGCATAACACTAACAATTGTGTTACTTTTCGTAATGTGGTGCAGGACCTTATCCAGAAAGGTTTGTTGCAGTATGCCAAAACTAATTCTGAGGCTATGGGGATAGATGTAGAACCATTTCCCCATGTAAATGTTAATATGGTTACTGCCAATGTTGGCAAAAAACCAAGCGGTTATCATCTTCTATTTAGAAGAAGAAACAAAAAGATGAGAGTATGGAAATTCATGAAAGGCCTTATGTCCAAAGGCCAGAAAGTTTTATTTGCCTCAAATGTGATAAGAAGATCAAAGCTGGGGAGGCAATGATAGCCGACAAAGAACAAAAAAGTGATTTCTCCAATGCTGGTTTAAGGTAACACAATGGGTGGTAATGATCTTCAGATCTACTATGGACCAAAACTAATTCATGAAGGCATAGATCCAGGAATTTTTGTTCCTACTAAAGCAGAGCATTTCTATGGACCAGGGGATGGTCCATTTCTTTATCGAGGAGAACCAATTGTTCCAGCCAAGCCTAGAATGCCAAAGCCTTATCGAAACTTCAGTGGTAAAGGGCCTTATATAGGCCAATCTTCTAGAGGAAGTTGTCATGATCAAGATAGAGTAAGACCTAGGGGAAGAGGGTCTCATTCTCGTGGAGGACACACTCCAAGGATGGTTGTACCCCCAAATCCAGAACATCATAATTGGGATACTGTCAAGCACCCAAAATTTCTTGCTGATGGCTAGTATACACCAATAACCAACACTCAAAAGAGAAAGTTGCAAAGGAAATTTGCTGGTCAATTGTATGGAGCACCCTTAGAATTCCTGGATCCACAAGCTAGTAGTTCCAATACGTCACCGGTGTTTAGCACAACCACTACCAGTCCACCAACAACAACCACAGAATCGCTTGCTATTAGGCCTAAAGACTGGACAAAACCAACATTATAGACCGGTAGAGACCCGAATCTATTAGAGTGGAGAAAAGGAGGATACCCCATGCAGCATCCAAACCGCCTAGCCGTTAAGCTCCAAACCGGTTTCACCCAACAATGAAACCGGCGACAACCAAGGTACCACATGAAGGTCGGGGGAGAGGAAGAGAGAGATGACCAAAGCTCCGCCACACTGCTGACGAGCCACCGCCCCTGGAGATGAAGGACCGCGACATCGCGAACCCAACAAGAGATTGGACTCCAGAAACAGCCGCCGAGAAACTGCCAAATCGGTCCTCACAAACGGCCAGGAGAGTTGGCCGCCAAGATTCCATGAAGCCACTGTAAGCCACCACCTCCGTCTACCATCACGATCTTGGCCACACCAGCAAAAAAAAAGGGGGGGAAATAACGATTAGAGGAGAGAGAGAGAGAGAGAGAGCAGAGAGAGAGAAACGGGGGAGGGAAACCCTAGTCGGTTGGTTTTCTTAATTAGAGAGGAGGAGTGCCCCCCTCCTTTAAAGAGAGAGTTTCTGTGTGTGCACACTTCATACTAGAACTCAAGTTTTTGGTTTGAATTTGATAGTTCAGAAATCTCTCTTCCTATGTTTTACTGTTCAATCTAATTTTTATCCATGTTCTTGTCACATAATTCCAAAAAGAAACATGATCTTCTTCTTTATTTGTAATCAAACTTAAACTTTTGGGAGTCCGGTTTTTCTTTCTTTTTTTTTTTTTTTTGTTTGTGTGCGCGCGCGGTACTTTTCTTTTGCAAAAGAGAAATGTAGAAAATGGAATTGAGAAAAAAACATAAAGGTTTTCATAACTAAAACTAGAACATAAACGTACATGGATAATTAAACGTACTTGATAGGGTCCCTATAGTGCCTCATTCGCGTTACAGGGCGTAGTGCCAATCTCAGCCATTTATCTTGGCAATCAATCGTTTAGATTCGCAGACGCTTTAATACCAATAAGAGTTAAAGTGTTTGTGAAACCTGACCATTAAAAAGACTTTTGGGCAGTAGGAATTGGGGATCTACATGGTACAGTCCTTTAAGGGTGCTACAGGATCCCCCTTTCTTACCTGACACGTATTTTGCGATCCTGGACATGTACCAAGGTTGGTCGAGTAACCATTACTCATACAACATCATTTGTTAGTATCCGGCCATGCTTCATACTGATTCATAGTTGACAACCTACAGAGCTACATCTTTTTTTCTGGATATCCAAGAACCACTTATCTTGGACAGAAGAAAAAAGAAACATTTTCCTTTTGTTATCTTTGATAACAATGGAGACTTGAAACTTTCTCCCAAAGTACATAAAATGATCAAGAATTTCCGATTTAGTGCAGTAAACAATTGTGGAAGGATACACCAAGTTTTTTTTTTGGTAAACAAAAAAGAGATTCAAAAGGGAGTCTTGCCGGAGAAAAGACAGAGGTTCTTTTTCTCTTTCTTGTTTTGCATTTTTTTTTAAGGTCGGGCATCCCTTTACTCCATCGCCTTAGGAAGTCACTAATTCTCGTCCAACAAGGATCTCGGTCTCCACAGAGAAGGGATTCAGCAACCTACCACGAGTGCAAACTGCCTTCTGCAACAAACGAGTGCGAAATTCCTTCTCCACCGAAGACTGATACGACACTGCGAAATCATTGGGGTGAGATTGTAGACTTTCAGTGAAGAAAGCTAAAGGGTGTTCTGTTTGCAGTTAGTCCCACATCTGGAAGGAAGGAGAAATAGGATTGCAAGTGGGGGTTTAAAAAGGCAGACCATTACAATGCAAATCATACCTTTCTCAGCCTTTCGGCTAAGATCAAGTGTATCATTTGTTCTTATCAGTTTAATATTTGATAGGTGGGCTATCGGCGCACATAATATTAAATTATTTTTTTGAGAAAGAGAGTCTATCCAGAGGCTCTCAAGCTTCAGTATCAGAAATCTATATGCACAGCAACTTGCTCTGTTCTACTTTTTCGGAACAGTGTAAATTTTGCATATTTCACCAGTCAATAATTTTCATTTGATTTTCTTATGAAGAAATGGTGTTGCACTGTTGTGTGAAAAGAAAATCTCCATTGATTTCAATGGAAATTTGTACAGTTGCGTGGAGGTCAGGGACTCGAGAATTTAAAACTTGGGCCAAAAAATTTCACGTTGTTTTTGTGGTGTTATTGTAGCACATAAGATAAGGCCCAGTGAATCCAATCTCGTATTTGACACAAGTAAATCAGTATAAGCTTTTTAGGCACTTGAATAAAAGATTAAGTTATTTCTGTTGCCGGTAGAAACAAAAGTTTCTTTCAAATCGATTTCACTGCAAATCAGTATTAAAGCGCACAACTCTTGAAGTGTTGAATTTCTAAGAATCTAAATGCACTTGACTACTTGAGATGAAAAAATACCAACCAAGGAATCCCAAGTGGGCAAGCCGGCCCACACCCAACAACCAAATTCCAAAAACACCTAAAAGCGCAAAAACAAATCAAAACCAGTTAAGCAAAACCAGCCGTGCCATCCACCGTTCGCAGCAGACCACCAAAGACTCCACATCGCGGTTAAGCAAAACCAGTTACACCCAATAGTCGTAACCATCGGGAGGCCACGCCACCGCACAACCGCAAGAGCTCCGCCATGCCGTTAGATGGGTTGAACTTTTTGGAGATGATTTTCAACTTCCTTTTAACTCCTCTTTGTATGAAGATGGAGTTTTTCCAACTTTCACAATAGTTAGATGAGAGGTGGTTCTTAGAACAAATTATGCAGCAGAACTTTATGAGCAATACTTTTGGACAAACCAGCAGCAGCAGTTTATAATATGCTTTAGACATTTTTATGAGCAATACTTTTGGACAAACAAACAAATGTGAAAGGTCCCTCAAAAATATGAGGGATTTTATTGATCAGAGGATATGGTACAAATTCTTACACAGATATACATAGAAGACAAATCTGATGCCTGAAGTATACAAAAACGTATTAACCCATATGGTTCACCAATTACTTACCCATCTACATAGTTACGAAAACAAAATAACGAAGCATCATCTGCCTCCAGAGAGAAGGGACTCTGCAACTGAAGACGAGTGCGTAAACGCCTTATCCATCGAAGATGGATACGACAGTGCAAAATCATCGAACCCTTCGCGGTGAGCAAACGTTAGACCCGCGGCAGAAATGCCCATCGCCTTCAGCTCCGGGAGAGGAATATCTCCCTCCAAATACTGCACAACTTGCCTCATACTCGGCCTGAACACCGGCTCGGAATGTGAACACATCAGCCCCAACTTCAATGCCAACTCCACTTCCTCCACCACATACTCACTCCCCAATTTAGGATCAACAGTTCGCAAAATTTCACCTCTGTTCCAACATGAAAACACCCAATCCACCAAAACCAAGTCCTCATCCGCCGCTCGTGGCTCAATGGGCCTCCTCCCACACACCACCTCGAGCAAAAAGGCACCGAAAGCATACACATCGGTGCTCGTTGTGGCCTTCCCGGTTCTTGTATGCTCTGGTGCAAGGTACCCTAGTGTTCCAACCACGTGAGTGGTTTGTGGATCGGTTCCGTGATCATACAATCTAGCTAGCCCAAAATCGCCCAATCTCCCATTCAATTCGCCATCTAACAACACGTTACTCGCCTTGATATCTCTATGCACAACAACTTGCTCCCATTCTTCGTGTAAATAAAAAAGACCTGACGCCACCCCTTTAATCACTCGAAATCGCTGTAGCCAATTTAGGGTACAACTCGGTTGGCCATAGAGGAACTTGTCTAGACTTCCGTTAGGCATGTAATCATACACCAAAAGAAGCTCCCCTTTACGCCGGCAATAACCCAAGAGTTGTACCAAATTCCGGTGGCGCAAACGGCCAATACTAACGATTTCCGCCACGAATTCCTTCATTCCTTGTCGAGATTCATGAGACACCCTCTTGACTGCAATCTCAATCTTTGAAGTAGGTAGTACTCCCTTATAAACCCTTCCAAATCCTCCACTGCCCAAAAGCCCTTTTTCCTTAAACCCTTTGGTAGCAAAATACAAGTCCTTGAACTTGAACCTATGAGGACCATAACCAAGTTCCCAATCCTCAACCACTTCAGCAAATTTCCTCTTCCTTCCAATAAAATAAACCACCCCTGAAATCACTCCTCCCAACAAAACTAAACAAATCAGAGGCAACCCGATTGTCAAAAACCTCGAAACTTTCTTGGGTCCTATTCGGGGTAGCTTAGGGAGTTGAGAAAAATCAAACCCATCCGCTAATCCGTTCATCTTAAAGCTCCAAGCCAACAGATAATGGGAAGTTGTGACCGACCCGGTAGCCGAAGAGAACCCGACGTACATTGTCTGGTTCAAAATCGGCGAAAGATCAATAGAAAGAGACAATAGCGGCTTGTTTGGCTTGGGCCAACGAACCGGACCCATGGTTACATTCATTTCCTTCTTTCCACCATCGTATTCAACCCAAACTTGCATTGCCTTACCGGTAATCAGACTCAAATTTCGAAAATTCCCATTTGAATCATAATACCCGGCTGTCTCAGTCTTAACAGAATTCAACCCATTAATATCAATCCCAACATGGTTATCATTTGGATCATTAAACTCTCTACTGGTAATTGTATCAAGCTCAACACCAACCACATGGTTGGTGACATTGCCGTTATTGGTGTCATTGAAGAGGCCCAAGTACTGGCTGGGGAGGGCACCGGGGAGGCCCCGGGTGGGGGCCACGACGAAGACGATGCCGTGACCGGAGAGGGTGGGGTACTCGGGGATTATGGAGAAGATGAAGGATGTGGAGAAGGATGAAACGGTGGCGTTTGGTGAGGGTTTGAAGGTGACTGGGGTGTTGAAAAAGGCGTGGCCTGTTTTTTGGCGGGTGCCGTTGGTTAAGGCTAAGAGGCCTGCGGGTGTGAACTCGGCTATGCCGTCGAGGGTTAGGTTTTTTGGGTTCTTGAAGTTGTTGAAGATGAAGCTGAGGTTGTCATCGGCGGCGGATGTTGAGGGGAGGAGAAAAAGGAGTAGGAGAGAGGAGAGAGATAGAAGAGGAGAGAGAAACATGGCTTCGATGATGAGTACTACGCGAGTTGAGAAGGGTTCTGGGGCTATATAATGCCATTTATTATTATTATTATTATTATTATTATTATTATTTTTTGAATAATGCTAGATACACTTCCGGGTTGCACACCCGGGTACACTTACGGGTCAAAAACCTCCAAAACGACGTCGTTTTGGAGGCGGGTCAAACTAAAAAAAAAAAAAAAACGTGAAAATCAGAAACCACAGCTTCCTTCCCCTTCCTTTCCCAAATTTCAGACGTTCAGATGGAGAGCGAAGAAGACGATCGATCTCTGAACACCACCACCGCTGCCGCCTCCTCCGCCGATCCCAGAAACAAGGAAGTCTCCCACTTCGGCGACCACCACCACCGGTGTACGCCGACGAGATTCGAACCCTCGCAGCGGTTTGTCTCTATCTCTCTGTACAAAGATCGGCGCCACCTCAACGACCGGCGACACACCACCAACGTGGCTCCACGACCACCGAACACCACCAGCATCACCTTGGTCTGTTTCTCGTTCTCTCTCTCTCTCTCTCTCTCTCTCTCTCTCAATTTTGAGTTGTTGGGTAAAAAATAAAAATAAAAACCCTAATTCAAATTGAGTTGTTGGCGTACACAGGTGGTGGTGGTCGCTGAAGTGGGAGACTTCCTTGTCTCTGGGATCGGCGGTGGAAGCGGCAGCAGTGGTGGTGTTCAGAGATCGATCGGTGGTGGTCTAAAATTTGGGAAAGGAAGGGGAAGGAAGCTGTGGTTTCTGATTTTCACGTTTTTTTTTTTTTTTTTAGTTTGACCCGCCTCCAAAACGACGTCGTTTTGGAGGTTTTTGACCCGGAAGTGTACCCGGGTGTGCAACCCGGAAGTGTATGTAGCATTATTGTTATTTTTTAATCAAGATGCCGTTTACTGGTCGGATGAAAATCTTTGGCTAAGGCTTTGGGTGGTGGGGTGTGAGATCCTCTGCTTCAAAATTCTCTGTGCCTTTTTTGCAAGGGATTTTGGATTGTTGGATCATAATTTTTTTTTTTATGCTTAAAAATTAGTGTGATCCAACGACCCCAAAATCCCTTGCAACAGAGGCACAGAGAAATTTAGAAACAGAGGATCTGGTCCCAGGTGGTGGGTGAAGTTGTACGGCAGGTTTTGAGGTGATTTGTTGCCTTGTTCTTTTTTAGTTTTGATCCCGGTTTTCTCAATTATTAGTCACATTCTATTTCAATTATTATTCGTATTTTCAAATATCATTCTTATTTCTCTTTTTATCTCCCTCCAATCATTATCCATTTCTCCCTCCGATCATTACTCTAAACCAAAACCAAACAATGTCACTTCACCCTCACTTTCCACAAAAATTGACTGAAGTTTTCTTTGATAAGTGGATATTTGGGATAACTTATGTGCACCTCGACTAATTTCTGGATCTTAAAGGTAACAACCGTGCTTAACCCTCAGTGGTCCCAAGAGTATGCTAGCAAGGGGATTCAAACCCAAGACCTTGGATGTGAACAAACCCCTACGTCCCTAAGGCAAGATTACTTGCCAATCCCTGAGGGTAAAATTGACTTTTCACTTGTTAAGTCAATAACAAAAACACATCTTGTTCCATTGGCTTTTTAGACTTTATTGACTCAGGGCATCCTCATCAGCCTCTCCACTTTAACTTTTGGGTTAAAGTGGAGAGCCAAACCCCAAAAAATTCACCAAAATCAGCCTCTCTATTTTTCCTCACCAAATTATTTTTGCTACAGTGCCGCACCAAATTTCTTCCAGTACCATTTTCTCGGGTTGTGTAGGTAGTTGCATCAGAGAGAGAGGGCGGGAATAGGAGTGAAAAAAGGCAGGGGGTGGGTGACATGACACGTGGCTAGGGGAGGGGGGGACCATGTCCTTTTCTGTACCGAAAGTAGAGGTTTAGGTAGATTTTTTTTTTTTTTTTTTATAGATTTGAGGGGAATAGTTTAATATAGTAAAGTCAAAATAGAGAGTTTGATCTTGTGAGTTTTTTATAAAGTGACTTGCTAATTTATAAAATGTGTTTTTGAAATTAAATTTGGTGAAAATTTTGGTGCTCCAGATAAGGATGCTCTTATTACACATGATGAACTATCTTTTTAGGGATGATACAAATTGGCTTTTGGCTTATTTGTGAGCTCAAAAGACACCTCGTGGAACAAGGCTACTCTCAGTCTGATTGGTGGAAAAAGTGTGGGGTCCACGAAATTAATATACTTTTTAGTAACCTAGGTTTTATGTGGTGCACTATCATGTAGTGTGACATCCGAGCCATTTATCTTGACAATCAACGGTTTGGATTTAATCTCGACAATGAACAACTTAGATTTGTAGGGATTGAGACTAATTAAATCCAAACCATTGAGATGGATGATTCAAACACCATATTACAACTCTATAGTAATGGTTCGGAATTTGGAGTTGTGTGAGAGTATATGCAGGGTATGACATGTGAACATATGGAAAGAATCCTGGCTATTGAGTCATTGTTTTGAGTTCAAACCTAACATGTGTGAACTGTGAAGTCAAGTTGACTCATTGCTCGTGAAAATGGGACTGAGTTCTGTTCCAATGTGTCTAATGGTCCAGTCTCCCCCGGTTTTTATATTTTTTTAGTACTCCAACAGATAATCGGGATCGTTCATTTGTTATTATTCATATAAAAATCAGTTTGATCAAATTTCGTTTTGTGAAAAATCGAACTGAGTTTGGGAACAAAAAAAAATGGAAAGCCAAATAGTACTCCATTGCTTGAAACTTCTAACAACTTATTTTTTCCTTCGGAAACTCAATTCATTCATATAAAAAGCAAAGTCTGATGAAATATTTTTGGCATTTAATGTTCTTTTCAACGAATTATACAAAACGAACGATTCCAATTAATTTGTGATTTTTGTGACAAACCCAAAACAACTGAAAATTGTATGAAAACTACATATACACCCCAAATGCACACCACCCTGAGGTGTCAAATGAGGAGAGGCCCATCTTTTGGGTGTGCCCCACATTGAGCTTCTGGTCATTTGCCACCTCAGGGTGGTGTGCATTTGGGGTGCATAAATAGTGTACCCATATCATTTTCCGGCTCACAATACATCATAGAAAGATCCACTTGCACATGAAACAGATACATGAACTAGTATGAAAGATTCTACACACATTAAATGATGACTTTAGAAATTTTTACAAATAAAGTTTACTTTAAAAAGATGTACTAAATGTTTACGTATTAGAAATTATGGGAGAACAAATATGAGCATATTCATCTGATTCCCATAGGTTTGATGTAAAGTCACCACAGTACAACTGAACGAAAATGCAAGGAAACAACTCATCTAGTTTAAAATGGATAGGAAGAATCCTTTTGGGTGAATGAACATTTGGATTCAAGTGATCAAGTAAGTTATTTTTATGACCATGCCAGAAAAATAAAATTTTAGTACTCCTATATTTTTTTCAATATCAATGTGCACACGAGATAGTGTTTGGATGAGATTTTAGAAAAAGTAATAATTAGAGAGATGTGTAATAATTGGAGAGAAATAGAGAGAGAAATGAGAATAATGATTGGAGAGAGGGGTATGAGCAGAGAGAGAAATATGATTAATAATTGGAGAGATGAGAGATGAGGAAAGAATCTTTATGGAAATTTTTTTGGAAATATGAAGTGAACACATTTTTCCCTCTCATACAAGCACTGTGGTGTTCACATACTTTAAAGTGGAACCCACACATTTATGAGAGAGGAGTAACGCATTGTTTGTAGAGTACAAATACTTACTAGTAATTTACGAGACCCACTGTCAGTATCGATCATTCACTTTCAGAGTATGTATAGATGGTGTACGGAGCCCACTAATTAAAGGGTCCCTATAGATGATCCAAGCTATCCAATAATTTTAAAATATTTTTTCAAATAGCTCTTTAAAAAATTAACTTAATTGAATATGTCTAAGTGTTTAATCCAATGTTTTAATTTTCATTCAAAATTCAAAATACTAAGTTTTGAAAGAAAAATTGTTAGATCACGCACTTACATGTATCTAGTTAAGTTTTAATTTTTAACAACTAGTGAACTACTAGAGAAAATATTGTAAAAATTAATGAACGATTCAAATCATTTGTATAAGACCCTCTAGTGGGCTTCACACACCATCTTTACCTAAGTGGCCCGTATCCCAATGATTTCGGTTTTTCTTAATAATAGATAGCACTTCACAAATCTTTGTGTGGAAACTGCGGGTGTATTCGTTTAAGTTCAATCCGGTTTTTGGCATTTTCACCGACCGACCAAACCAAACAATTTGGTTTGTAAATATATAAACTGAAATCAAACCGTTTGAATTTGGTTTGGTTCGGTTTGTTCTTATTCGGTTCGACATTGGGGCTGGATCACTAGAAATTGCTTCAATGAAACAGAAAACAAACATATTTAAAGTTTTGCGTCAAGTTTTCGTGGTTTATGAATTCGTCTCGTCGAGACGAAACCAAAAGTATAAACAAGACGAATCCAAAGAGTATAAAATTATGGTCGAAACTAATTTTTTTTAATAAAGCCAAAATTAAACCAATAAACTGATTTATTTTAGTTTATTTTGGCTTTACTAAAAAAAATATTACTTTTGACTATAGTTTTATACTCTTTGGATTCGTCTCGTCAAGACGAATTCATAAACCACAAAAACTTGACGCAAAATTAACAAATGCAACAAAAAATTGAATAAAGACAAAACCAAAAAACCACTTTCCTCTTTTGCCAAAGCACCCAAATCAATTTTTTGGTTCTAAATTTTTTTTTTCGATTTTATCGATTTAACAATGCTATGGATACACCAATTATGCACTCCAAATGCACACCACCCTGAGGTGGCAAACAATGAGAGACCCATTTTTTGGGTAAACCCCACATTAGATCTATCCTCATTTGTCACCTTAGGGTGGGGTGCACAATTGGTGTACCCACGTCATTTTCCTTATCCATTTGGCCTAGATTTCTAGAAGGACCAAAGTTTATGGACCACTGCCACTCGTCATTCTTCCCTTTGTGGACCCGTACATAGCCAACCAAACTCTAGCCATTGGTCAACAGGTTTGGACAATCCTACTCGGTAAATTGCCGCCGACTGTGATACATGTGATTCGTCACTTTTTGATTCTTTTCCCTAATTATCCTTTGGGTTATTGACTTTTCAAATGAGTGACTTTTTGGGACTCTAATGTGGACCCTGCTAGGGGTACCGACTGTTTGGAACCGAAAATGTACAGATGGCACACGGGGACCCATTTTTGGGTCCTACACGAGTGATCCGAAATTTGATTGAAACGGTGGGACTTTGGTTCGTGCACTTCCCACCGTCCGATTGAGCTGAAATTTTGTGGGGGCACTCGGAAAATGTTTTTAGAAATAATGAACGGTTCGGATCACTCGTGTGGGACCCAAAAGTGAGTCCCCATGTGCCATCTGTACATTTTCGGTTCCAAACAGTCGGTACCCTTATCATTTCCGCTCTAATGTGTATGCAGTATGCAGAGCCTTGAACAAAAATGCACAAGACTCAAGTGGTGGGACCAGGGCTGCTTTTCAAAATCTTACAAGTTGCACTCGTAGATAGATTTGGGCTGTTTTTCCATGAAAGGTTTTGGGCCATAGATTAATAGATATGAGTGAAGCACAAGAAACTTTTTACTCCAAGAAATTTTTTTTTTTTTTTAACTATTAATTAAAGACACGGTACTATATATTGTCGTGAAGGAAAACCTCGGAGGAAATCAAGTAATTCACCCATTATCAATTGTACGTGAATTAGCATGTTTAATTACTTCTGTTTCAAAAAGATTTCTACAAAAAGAATCCGAATATACCAAAGAAGAATAAAAATACAGCATACCGTATATATGCTGAATCGAAAAATTAAAAGAATTACCGGAATGACATAATATGATTATTTACAAGAATGGTGATCTCACAAACCCCTTCAAAAAATTTATACGATCCAAAGTTCTAGCAAAAGCTAGTCCACTTTTCGATTAACTATTCTGGTGCAATTTCTTTTTTTCCAAGAAATCAACGAGGGTTTATTTAGGAACCTTCTAACATGTCCCATAAAATCTAGGGAGAATCTTCAACGCAAAGGAATTTTTTATTTTTACGTGCAATAGAGGGAACATCCCATGGTCCTTGGTCACTGTCTTGCTCTAATTACAAAAGAGTCCAAAATACTATGGTCCCTTGTCATTGATTTTTCTATATCCTATGAGCACCTCATATTCTGGACCTAACATTCATATCCCCACTGAGTGCAACATGCGATGTGTTTGTTAGCACCAGTAGGCCACCACTAATCTAGCTGATCAATGAATATTGGGGAAGGCAAGTTTGGCTGCTAGCTTTTCTACTTTTCCCATTCTCTTTTTTCAATTTTGAGTGCTTGGGGTATAACATCCGGAACTTATTCTCCCAAAACTCATTTTCCAATTTTATGAAAGGAGAGGAGAAGTTAAAGTAGGTTGGGAGGATTTTTTAATTTCTCATTTTTCACTTTTCCCATTTTGATTACCAAAAAGACCTACAAAATGTATTTTACACATATCTCCCAAATATTACTCCTATTGAAAAATGCATTCTGCGCATTTCTCCTAATCACTCCTCTTAGATTCAAAACACATTCTTACAATAGAGGCTGTTTGGCCGAACACTTTTTGCATTTTCTAATTCTACTTATCACATTTAGGGTGTTTGGGGGTTGTCCCCCAGAACACATTCTTGGAGAATGAGTTTTCTGTTTTCCACTTTAGAGAAGAGAAGTCAAAAAGAGGTTCTAAGCAAGGTTCTGAATACCGTATCGGCTCGAGTACCGGTTTTCATATTGGTACGGTACGGTACCGGTACCGGTCAATACCGGGTACCGTATCGGATTTGCCGCAACTATATATGTATAAATATATATATTGAGAGAGAGGGTTCAAGGGACACAAAATATGTCACATAATATGACATTTTCAATCCCATTTTCTTAAAAACCAAGATAACCCCCTTAGACCCACTTAATCTATGTATATTTAGTACATACTTGTTGTATTTGATTTTTGGTAGTGATAGAAGTTGAACCCATGCATCACAAACCCTTTTTAAAAAACATACGCTGTTTTTTTATAATCTCTCCGTTCAGAAATCATAGTTTTTGGGTCACACCGATACCGAATTAGAAAAAATGTGTAACTACAATGTTGTAGATCTTGAAATTCTCTTTAATTTTGATATATAACTTGCCTTGATCGGAGTTCGGAGTAAAAAGTTATGGCCGGAATACGGTGGCAATTCTGTTCGGTCCGGTATTTGTCCGGTATTTTCCGGTACCGGCCGGTATTCCCGGTATTTTCCGGTACGGCCGGTACCCGGCCGGTACCGACCGGTATTGAGCACGGTACGGTATTGAGGGTCCTTGGTACCGTTTTTATACAAAACCGGTATGTACCGGCCGGTACGGTACGGTATTGATAACCTTGGTTCTAAGCTACTTTTCACATTCTCCACTTGCAAAATGCATTCTGCACATTTCTCCCAAACACTACTCCTAAGTTCAAAACACATTCTGACCATAATCTAAAAAGCTAAAAAACCAAAAAGTTAAAAATGAAAAACTGAAAAAATAGGTTCCCAAATAACCCCATAATCCAAAAAGTCAAAAAGTAAAAAATAAATAGCTAAAATGTAGGCTCCCAAAAACCTCCTAAGATGAAATGAAAGATTGGGTGAAGTAATTGCTCTCAAGTTCTAGGTTATGCATGGTTGGCTGACATGAGGAGAGTTTTCCCCCACTTTAAACTTCCATTCTATGAACTGGGGAACGTGGTCCGATGGTGATGTAGCTGCATTTATGTGGAATGAGATTATGAGTTCAACTCCTATTGAGAAGATCAATATTGATACCATGTTTATAAGTTAGGTAGAGATTGGGTATAAATTATTTTATCATATGACTAAAACAAGGTTCTATTTTATAGGTAGAGCGGTAAACGAGCCGAATCGAGCCGAGTTTTGAAATGTTCAGATTTGTACATTAAATTTTCAATAGAACTCGAGCAGAGCTCAAACTCCATGAAAATTTGACGAGCCGAGCTCGAGCCGAACTTGCTGAGGTTTGGATCAAACTCGAACTTGTTCACAAGCCTTAAAGGGTCAAAAATATTAAATATTTATGCTCTTGTACAAGTCTAGAATTTCAAATAATTTTTTTATTTTGTACATGAAGAAGTCTAAAATACTTCTATAGATTTAGGAAAAATTTCAAAAAACCCCCCAAACTTTGACCTGAATATCAAAAATACTCCCAAACTTTCAATTTTTTCAATCGTACTCCCAAACTTCACTTCCGTAATTAAAATTGCTCCCACCGTCAGGATCTGTTACCTAACTAACGGAAAATGCTGAGGTGAAGGTTAACGGACCCAAAAACCGTTAATAATTGGTACAATTTCATAAAAACCCCTAAACTTTGAACCAAATATCAAAAAACCTCCCAAACTTTCAATTTTTTTTTTTAAAAGCTCCTTCTTCCTCCTCCCTCCTCCAATTCACAGGAAAACAGAGGGGAGAGAGAGAGAGAGAGAGAGAGAGAGAGAGAGAGAGAGAGAGAGAGAGAGAGAGAGAGAGAGACACCTGATGAGCGCGACGGTGTGGTTGCGACCACAAAACTCCTCCTCCCCCACCGGCCACCGCAGCCTACAAAGTCCTCTCCGACTGAGGCTACGACCGCGTCTACTGCACATTCTCTCCGCGTCGGCCACGATGGCTAGGGCGGTAAACTCCTTCTCCTCGCCTCCACCAACGGCGGCGGCGACACTAAATCCAACGTCACCGACACCACTGCAGCCCTGACCGAAAAACCTGAAACCCTAAACCCGATCGCTTCTCTTCTCCCCCAAGTAAGACTACCTCTACCGCGGCTCGTCATTATACGAACAATTAAGCCCCCAGAGGATACGCGAGCTATTAGCTTACCACGTGAGACTGTTCGGCGAGTGGTCGCATTTCGTGATTCACAACACCGGTGGGATCCACCTAGACGTTATGGAGGTGTTTAAGCCATAGATGAAGAAAGGATACCTGACGATGCAGGATATCAAAGAGCAAGAGAGGTTTGACGGGCATCTCTAGAAAGGATACATGACAATGCAGGATATCAAAGAGCAAGATAGGTTTGACAGGCATCTCTCTCTCTCTCTCTCTCTCTCTCTCTCTCGGGTCTCTTGGGTCTCTCTCTCTCTCCCTCTCTGTTTTCCTGTGAATTGGAGGAGGGAGAAGGAAGAAGGAGCTTTTAAAAAAAAATTTGAAAGTTTGGGAGGTTTTTTGATATTTGGTTCAAAGTTTGGGGGATTTTATGAAATTGTACCAAATTATTAACGATTTTTGGGTCCGTTAACCTCCACCTCAGCATTTTCCGTTAGTTAGGTAACAGATCCTGACGGTGGGAGCAATTTTGATTACGGAAGTGAAGTTTGGGAGTACGATTGAAAAAATTGAAAGTTTGGGAGTATTTTTGAAATTCAGGTCAAAGTTTGGGGGGTTTTTTGAAATTTTCCCATAGATTTATACAAGTTCAAGTTATAAAATTTTCATTATGTATATGTGAAAGTTTATACATATTCAAGAATATATATGAAATTCTTATGTGATATACATATATATTTCAAGTTTGCGAGCCTAATCGAGCCAAATATTGTCAAGTTCAGATTCGGCTCGTTTATCAAACGAGCCTAAAATTGAGGTTTAGGTTCAGTTCGTTTAGTATCCGAATCGAACTCGAACGAGCTTTTACCTAGTCAAGCCTCGAATAGTTCACGAACGGCTCAGTTCATTTACAACACTATCTGTAGGTCTTCCCACATATTGCTAATTGATTTTTAGGATGAACACTCTCCAAAAAAATCTCATCCTCCATGTTTTGTGTGTCGTTGGCTCTTTGGCATGGAGCGCTGTTTACTTCCGTGCGGGTCAGGATCGACTCCTAGGCGCAATTTTTAACCTTTGGCCCTTCTGTTCGGTTGCGGTCATACCAGCACTAATGCACCGGATCTAATCTCCTAATCAAAATACAGAGATTAAAATTTTCTCCGACATCGAAATTAGTTAAGATGTGTATACACCCTGTTGTCAGAAAACATTGCCATGTGAGTAGACTTCTAGAGTTTCATTTTTACATTAAACTGGCAAGGAACTTGATTAAGGTCGGGACATGTCATAGTCTGGCCTATGGATTCATTTTTGTCTTTTCGGAACAAGTTGGTACAAAGATTGAATCGACCATTGTAGGCCGCCAATGATTCTGCCACTCGCAATTTTTTCCCCTTAGGCCAACGGTCGTTGAAGTCTGCCTTGCTATTGCCATTACAGGTCGGGTTCTTGAGTCGTTCTTCACCACATGTGGGTGGGCTCCACAACAATTGAGCGTGTCATTGTCCATGTAGAGTTTTTTTGTTTGTTGATCTTCTTCTCTTTTTTTTTTTGTGGTAAATCAGAAATATATAGAACTAAATAGGAGTATCAAGCAGCATCAGAAGTGCATGAATTTGCTCAGACATAAATAACCTACTAGCTAGAAGGCATAAACCTTAATCAAGAATTTGTCTAATGTTAAGGCTGTCCCTTAACGTAAATTCCCCAATGGACAGGGGTCACAAGATCTTCATTTTGTTCAGCGCCAAGATGATCTGCGCATTGATTTGCATTACAATAAATGTGAGTTAGAGGGTTTAACCGTATGGTTGAGAAGATATTGCCATCATTGATGATGTTACTGATGAGTACAAAATATTGACATTTAGCAATCCCTATATCTCATATTATTGGTCCTTTGTTGTGGTTAAATTAAACACTATTGTTTATCTTTTTAGCAATTCACATTGAATTATTAATTCGCAGGAAAGAGAAGATAACAATTTATATTTCGGTCGTTGGATTCAAGAAATTACTTGATACCAAAGCAAAGCCCGATGTCAAATTGGTCCAGCTAAGATTGGCACGCAATTGGGGAACGTTCAAGGAAATCAATTCTCTCAATTTGAAATTTGCAACTCAATAAGTAGCAATATCTGGAGGTACACGTGTGAGAGCCAACGGCTGAATGGGAAGAATTTGACTCGGCAATTAAAGAAAAGTAAGGAGTTTTCAGACCGCGGCTGCGGCTGCGGCTGCGGCTTGCGGCGAAGTTCACGACTGGAGAAAAAATAGAGGAGCAGAAGAATTTTGTAAGGTTTTTATTATTATGGATTCTGGTCTTTTGATTTATATATTTTTATCTATGCTAGGCTAAACTTTTATATTAGGGTCGAGGTTGAAACCTCATAAATTTTATTGATTAGTGTTATGCATATGATTTTTCCTAATTGCATTTATTGCTTATTGTTCTTGACTCACTAATCAATATGCATGAATATCAGATATGGGTTCAATCGGAATGGGTTTTTCTCATGATTTGATGTCGTCATATTAATCCAATTGCTTGGTTTGTTAAAGTCAATATTCAAAACACATTCTAATAATAATCTAAAAAGTCAAAAAGTAAAAAACGAAAAGCTAAAAAGCAGGCTCCCAAAAACCCTCCTAAGATGAAATGAAAGATTGGGTGAAGTAATTTAATTGTTCTTAAGTTCTAGGTATGATATGCATGGTTGGCTCTGACATGAGTAGAGTGTTTCCCCAGTTTAAACTCCATTCTATGAACCGGGGAACGTGGTCCGACGGTGATGTAGCTGCATTTATGTGGAATGAGATTATGAGTTCAACTCCTATTGAGAAGATCGATATCGATACCCATGCTTATAAGTTGGGTAGAAATTGGGGTATAAATTCTTTTATCATATGACTAAAACAAGGTTTTATTCAGTAGGTCACCCCACATATTGCTAATTGATTTTTAGGATGAACACTCCCGAAAAAATCTCATCCTCTATGTTTTGTGTCTTTGGCTCTGTGGGATGCGACTATTAGTCTTGTAATTAAAATACCGAGATTAAAATTTTGTCTGATTGTTAAACTTAATTTAGGGTATTGAGATTAGTTAAAATGTACATAAACTGACTTGAACACCATATTATCGAAAAACATGACCATGTGAGTAGACTTAGGAGTTTCATTTTTACATTCGACCATAATTTTATACTCTTTGGATTCGTCTCAATGAAACGAATCATAAACCACGAAAAACCTGACGCAAAACTAAGAAATGTAAATTTTTTTTGAACAAAGACAAAGCGGAAAAAACCAAAAAATCAAATTTTATTTTTTTCCCAAAGCACGCCTAAGGTCGGGACATGTCATAGTCTGCCCCATGGATTCATTAATTCATTTTGTCTTTTGGGACAAGTTCGTACAAACAAGGATTGAATCAACCATTGTAGGCCGCCAATGATTCTGCCACTTGCAGTATTTCCCCCTTAGGCCAACGGTCGTTGAAGTCAGCCTCGATGGTGGGGGTTCTTGAGTCTTTCTTGACCACACGTGGGTAGGCTCCACAACAATTGATTTAAGCGATAAATCAATAACACAAAGATTTGTATTTAATTAGGGCATTCTTATCAAACTCACAAAAAAAAAAAAAACATCAAATTTAATTTCAAAAACTCCTTTTATAATTTAGCAAGTCACTTTTTAAAAAACTCACAAAATCAGACTCTCTATTTTAACACTACCATATTAAACTATTTCCCTCAAATCTATTAAAAAAAAAAATTCTCCCCAACACTAAATCTCCCCCACCTGGGGAGATGTACTCGGTGCAGAGAAACAAAGAAAAAGGACCCCCCACTATTGACCTTTCCCCCGCACAGCCACACACACACATCACCACGTGTACGCGCAGCAACCAAAAAAAAAAAAAGTTAACTGGTGCGTGACCAGTACTGCACCAAAAAAAGCACACCGATGACTACACAAAATGACAAAAATATTCTCTCGCTTCCCTTCTCTCAACAATGTCTACAAAAATTTATTTTGGAAAATTATTTTTTATTCAAAAATCATTTTAAAAAAGCTGTTTTTCTTTTCAAAATAATAATTTAAAAAAAAAAACTGTTTTTTTCAATAACAGTTTAAAAAAAAGTTTTTTTTGTTTTACACAAAAGACAGTTTTTGAGTTTTTTTTTTTAAATATAGGTTTTGGTAAAAAAAAAATAAAAAATCTGCTTCTACTAAAAAAAATTGTTTTTTTCGAAAATAGTTTTAAAGAGTTCTCAAAATCTTTTTCCCAATTTTTTTTTTTTAAAAAAAACTGTTTCATTTTTTTTTATAAAAAGCGGAGTACTATTCTTTGTAATTTAAAAAAGTGCTGTGGCAAGTTTTGCGTTATCCAAGTTTGAAAAAGTGATGGGAGACCATTGCTTTTGACTATGGACAAAAAAATACTAATGTGAAACTTAACATTGCTAACTTTAACAACTTCTAAATGGATAACCAAAAATTGATGTGACAACTTTTGGTTATCCAATTTTGGTTAGGCCATTGTGGATGCCCTAAGAGATTATGTATATGATGCTCCTGGAGGCTGGAGCAATGCTTTAATGACCTTTCTTTCCGGTGCACATTTATATAAAGTTTACACACTTTGAGATGGGTTCCACACAGATGTGTGGTGTGAGACGCCTTTGGAGCATTGCTCCAAGGGCAACTAATATGATTTCTACCAAGGATTGAAGCTGGCTTGAAGTTGCTGCTATCCTTACAAATCACATAGAGTATTATTTTTGATATATTATGTGCTCAAATCAGTTTATACGCACATGATTAATTTTGAAAAATGAATTTGAGAGTGAATAAACTAAAAGTTCTATCAAAATGGGACCAAGTCCTAGACAGAATAAAAATAGTAACGCCTCTCAAACATCAAACATGAGACCTTAGGCCTCAACGCCTGAGAAGGCCATGCCTAAAAACAAAAAACAAAAAAAAAGAAAGGTATGCATGTACATTGTACGAAAATGACCAAAAGGAAAAAAAAAAAAAAAATGGGACTACTCTATCTTCTGAATTTTAAAAAGGGCCACCATTGCTAATATCTAATATAATTACGGTCCTTCAAATGAACTGTAAGGTCAAAGGCAGGATAATATTGTATACCTTATTTGACTGTGTATGACATATACGAATCACATAAACTGTATTTTACATATGTAACAACTAAGATTCTCATAACATTTAGTAAAAAAACTCATAACATGAAAAAAAAAAAAAAAAACTCTTATGAACCTGGGGTTGAGAATACTCTCTCCGTCCCAAAATGATAGTCCCTTTTGAGACCGCGTGTTATTTTCAACGGCTTATATCTTTTAATGTAAACCTCAAAAAATATGCATTAAAATGGATTTTGTTTGATATATCTTAATTAGTTCTATTATACGAAGTTTTCAAATTATAAAAAATATTACAAACTAAAAGATATAAGCCGTTGAAAATGGCACGCAGTTGGGACGGAGGAAGTATAAGTTTGCATTGCTTTTATGCTTGAGGTAATAAAGTGGGGATATACTTATAAATGTGTGATTATCATCCTAGTTGGTGTGGAAAATGAGGCAGGGATGATAAAAAATTCAACATCAAGTACAGGAAGGTTGAACTTTAGTTGGAAGGATTTACACCCAAAACTAGGTTAAACTTCATGAATTCAAAATTTGATTTTAGGATGAATGAACGGCTCGGATTGACCGTGTGGGATCCAAAGGGGGTCCCAGCGCCGGTGGGTGCACGACTGATCTGTACCTATAGAACTGTTGGGTAATAAAGTGGGGATAATTATGAATGTGTGAGTGTAATCCTTGTTGGTGTGGAAAATGAGGCAGGTATATATGATACTAAACATTCAAAACATTCAAAAGTTTCTCCCCACTTTAATAAAGTGGGGATCATGAGTTCATACCAAACATTCAAAAGTTGCTGCTCCTCAGTTACTATCAATCTATTCAACTTGATTTGGTTTTTAAATGCTAATACTAATTGCCGCTACACTAATTGTTGATGTACCCTTGACATCCCATTGCAGAGAAGTTTATCCATCGGACATGTTGTTATCAATCTAGAAAATCAGATTAGTGCTAATTAAAACGTGGAATAGCCATTGATAATTTGATATTGAAAACTATGGTGCATGTGTCTCCACCCTTAACAGTACTTAATACGCCGTTCAGATTTGTGTTATTCATTGTTTTTTGATTTTAGTGGAGATGTGTGTACGGCACTGGCGGAACACGAGAGGGAGAGGTGGCACGTGCCACCCTGGTTTTTTTTTTTTTTTTTATAAAAAAGTTGTGGTTGTACTTATGTATATATGGTATATATGTCGATTCTGCGCAAGAACAGGTTCCTAGTAAGGTGGTAGGCAGTTCCCATGGGAGGTGGTGGGTTATTTTTTCCTTTGATGTTACGGAGGTAATAATCGTTTCTCCTAAAAACTTTTTTTTTAATGGCGTTAATTTCCCCTAAAAGGTAATACTACTTTGTTTAAATATTGTAAAAATTACAATTTAGAGAATGGTCGGTCCGTATTGAAAAATTCATATCTTAATGTCGTTCATTTAAATGCCATTTTAAATACTATAAGAGAGTAAGAGCAAGCCTTAATTTCTTTTTCATAAACAAAGCCCAAGACAAAATTTAATAATTATATGACTTTAAACTTAATTTTCTTCTTCATATTTTTCTGCACAACATGGAACTAGATTCCCATTGAACGGTGCCACTTCCCTGTCCTAATTTTGCCACTGCGTGTACGTTGGCCTAGATTAGGGGTGGGAATTTATGTGCGAAACGGTACCACAACTTGAACATAGCACAAAGTTAGCAGGTTAAGTTTGACTATTTCTGACACGAAATACATATATGACACAACCTGAGAACGCAATTGCTAAACAAGTCGGGTTCGTGTAACCCTCATAACCCGAAAATGACACGCGACTAACCTGTTTATTTATTCGTGTCGACATGTTAGAGCAAGTGCAGCAGTCTTGCCAAAATGGCTCAAATGCCATTTTAGCTAACCAAAAGAGCAAATTAGGCCTCCCACCGCTTAGGCAAATGTTTGGCTATTTTACATTTTTCCTAAATTTGCTACAGTGCTTAGCCAAAAACGCCTAAGCACTGTTCACCTGCCAGAAATTGTTTAATATTTTTCTGGCACTTTCTCTCTCCTCCTCCTCTGTCCTCTCTCTCTCTCTCTCTCTCTCTCTCTCTCCATACCAGAACGACGGCGACGAACGAGAATCACCCACGACGGCGACGAACGAGAATCACCCACGACGGCGACAAACAAGAGCGACGACAACGAACGACGGTGACGAACACACAGATCTGAAGCCATTTTGTTCGACGATCGACAGTGATGGGACGATGAACAACGGCGACGAACGATCGACGATGAACAACAGGTAGTCGGGTATGGAGGCAGCGATATATATATATATTAAAAAAATGAAAAAAATAATATTTTAATAAAAGATAAGGTAAAATGGATAGTATTGTTGGAGTGTTGAGAGTGACAGGCTAGCTATATGCACTGTGCATCAAGTTTTTTGGCAAAATTTTTACCCAGGCTGTTGCTCTTGCTCTTAACCCGAATCCAACCCGAAAATGACACGGTTAACCTACAATGGGCGTGTCAATTAATGTTGTGTCAACTGGAACCCGACACGAAAATGATACGGGTATTGTGTAATCATGTCAATTTGTGTCATGTTAATTTGGATTGACACGTGTTAACCCGAACCTGAATTGACCCAACACGAATACGATCGATCCGACCCTGCACGATGCTCAGCCGTAGCCAAGATACCCTTTTTTTTTTTTTTTTTTTATCTATGGATGCCTAACTATCCACAAAAAGCTTGGGCCCTAGCCCCTATATATGTATATCTCTCATCCCTGGCAAAAAATGGTGAAGCACGAATTCTGAAAATGAAGCGAAATTCGGGATATTGAAGTGCAGATACAATGCAGACTGGACATATTCCGAAAATTTACAGACTCGGCCGGCAAGATAGCAAGATTATTGGCAGCTCCAAAATCACTCATACATTTGAGGCAATTGGTTAGTCTATAGAACACACCAAGTAGTGATTAATCGATTTGACGCAAAAGTCATTTCAGGGCTTCTGTTTTCACTATGACCGTCACTACTCTTCCATTTTCCATTTATTAAAAGTTTAAATCGCGGAAACAACTTATCTAAATTCAATAAGTTATAGACGTCTTGGAACGAGTCAAGGATTCCGCGAAAGTTTTCTCATGAAATGCAATCAAAAAGATTAAGGGCAAGAAGGACGTTAAAGGGTCGGTTTTTGGTTTCCAAATCGTTTGGATTTCTTTAGAGCACAAACGAGATGTGGAAGTATTCAAATGAAAATTTTGATATTGGGGATGTAGAGATAAATTCACATGGGAGAAAATTGAAGCCGGTGTAAAGATTGAAATCAAGGAAAGTGGCGCGTGCAACATGTTAAAGCTAGGTGGTTGGGCTTTGTTCAGGGTATTTGAATTGGGTTTTAAGCATGGGGTGTAATCAATTGGAGGGGCCTTGGTGCTTCTTTTGGTTGTTTTGTTTTGGTTGTTTCCTTGTCAGCCTTTCAATCTTTTGGGTCTCGAGAGGCAGATGATTGTCGTCGAGTGGGGTGCCAACCTCGTTGAGATACCGCTCCTCGTTTTAATGCTTTTCTCTTGTTCCGTTTAATCTGGAGTATTTGATATTTGATTAATAAAATTTTTTTTGTCATTCAAAAAAAGTTATAGACGGCTTTTTTATTTATGAGAAACTCACAATGTGAACGGGGCTACAACATTTGCGCTAACTCTAGTGACCCCTAAATATGTTTACACTAGTTTATTGAAAGTGGTACAATGTAGGCTCGTGCTTGTTTGTTTTGTTGTGGATTAAACAATCAGTCTGAACTATGAACTTTGCGTGTTCCATGTTTAGTCAACTAAAACGTTTTGTGCGTAGAAATTAAATATCTGCCAGATATCGTACCCCACAAAATATGGCATACCAGAGGAATTTTTAATGTAACGGTTATTTGTGACGCCTCTTTTATATAAGATGGGAGCTATACATACCAGAGACGGATCTAGGAATTTCTCACAGTGGGGGCACCAATTTCTACTAAACTTAAAAAAAAATTAAAGCGTAGCACAACAATACAAAACTAGTTTTCACCTTATGCAATTTTTCACCTTATGCAATATTAGCATATTGTATATCAGCATATGTATCTGAAAAGCCCTAAACTCTCAATCAAAAAGCCCTAATCAAAATCCTAATAAAAAAGCACTAATTAAAAAGCCCAACCTAATGAACCTATCATTCAAAATTTGAATTTCAAATAAATAATTTTAACTACTTGGAATTTGGAAGAATTTTTAAATGAACTTTGGTTGTATATAAACAAGGGACAATTACCACTAAGTCCACTTTTGAGAAAATAATTCCAACCTGGGCATTTTGGTTTTTTTTTTTCTTCTCTGTTTCAAAGTGTTTAAATTCAACGTGCTTAAACCCTAGTAGGAATTAAGTTTCAACCCTAGATCTAGCGAAAATTAAATTTCCAAAATGTCTACAAGTAATTTTCCGTGTAAACAATATAGAATGAGACAAAAGTCACAAACCCCAACTTAACATTCAAAGTAGCAAATGTGGGAAACTGGAAACCGACATCCAAATATTTTATTTTTATATTAATATTTATGTATGTATTAATATATGTAGACCAACATATGTATGTCTGGATAAGAAAAACATATGTATTATCCATATCATATCAGAGAGAGAGACGGAGAGTTGAGAGAGATTGAGAGTGAGAGACCTCCTCACCTCGGTGAAGTGATGGGTTGGATTGGTGAGCCTTATCCTCTGTTATTTTTTATTTATACGGCAGCCTTCTCCTCTATTTTTTGTTTAGATTTGATTTTCGTTACTTGCATTAAAAAAACAAAAAAAAAAACCTTGAAATTGGGGGGGGGGCACGTGACCCCCTTGCCCCTGTGTCCCTTCGTCTCTGAATAAAATAAATAAATAAATCCATAGAGGCTTATAATTAGTTTTCCATTTGCTATAATGGGAATTTGCTAAAATCAAGTGGAAGATTTTAGTAAATGAAATGGGGAGGAGATTTTAGCAACAATGAATCTGGACATTTCCATTATAGCAAATGGAAAACTATTTAGAGGATGTGGACATCCACTCACTTTTTTAGTGCGATAAGAATTACTTGTTGAAATTATACAATCTGTCCCTATTAGTTCAAAGAAACAAACAGGGCCTTATTTATTTAGGATGAACTTCAAAAAACAAACAGGGCCTTATAATGCCATGGATGGACTCTTGAATCCACCAAAGAAGTGGATCGTTGGACTGACTGACTATATTACTGTTAAAGCCCAATTGAATCACTTACGGGATGGCCCATTACTGTATCTCAGCAAAGCCCAATCCAATAAAAGAAAACCATTACGAGGTGGTAGTGGAAAATTGGATTTGACATCTTCAAAGAAAAAGCTTACCAAAATGCAGCTCATTTTCACAAATACGATTACGATTTCATTATTGTATGATCTCTTCAAAATGAAAGGTCATTAAAATGAAGCTCATTCATTACTATTTCATTTTGTTCGGGAGAAGATTAAGCCCGAAACTAAGATTTCTATCTGCCCTAGCATGAATGTCGTAGTCATTGTACCTAGTGCGTATCAATTCTTGAAAGGGAAATGCATGATGTATCAGTAGTATCTTCGTACAATGACTTCATTCATAATTATATGACTTTCGGCATTTTTTTTTATCCATTTTCAAATGGAAACCAACGCCATTATATATGACTCGGTTTTTTTTAGAAAAATAAAGATCATGTTACGTCTAGCAAAACCAGGTTGTGTGTTTTATTAATAGATATTTTACGTATTCAATTCAAGAAATCGCATGTTTTTAATTAGCCCGTGAAAATGGATATACGTACAAAGTGTAAGCATTTGACTCGAAATAATAGAACACAAATTTGAGTCATAATATCCTAGCAATTGTTATGGCCGAAGAACATCAAGAAACCGAGGTTACTCCTCAAGAACAAGTTGTTCCTGAAACAATTGTCTTCCCACCTAGTAAGTTGCTAATTTCTTTCACTAAGATTTATTTCAAGGAAATTGACTCTCTCGTAACTGCCGCGAATAATTGCGGGACCTATCTTACAAGAAAATATTGCTATGTGATGTCACCAGGACTTATGTAAGTTGCTATTTTCTTTTCAATGCCGCTCAATGCTGCAAGTTATTGACTAAAAACCAACACACACACAAACGCCCAAAGATAATCAAGACGAGAAAACAAGAATGTGAAGACACAAAAATATATGTGATTTCATAAGAGAATGTTAAGTACATGATCCATGGCTTACACCAAATTCCACGTGAAAGAAAAAGCCAAATTCGAAAAATATATGAAATCAAAAGCCATGAAATCTACAAGGAAACTACTATTGTTCTTTCATTCTTCGCTTCACAAGGTTCTACTAGATCCACCAACGTTTTTTTTTTTTTTTTGGTTATTCTTTTATTCGAGGTTCTACAACATCTGCCAAGTTATTTTTTGTTAGTCTTATATTCATGAGATAATCTCTAACGTTTTCTTTTAGGACTTCTTAACGTTCTATTATCCCGTTACGCAATTACATTGGCTCACTTAATTTGTACGCCTTATTTGGTTTGTTTTGTGCACACGCCATCTTTAAATACAACCATTTTTGGTTAGTTAAGTCATGTACTCATATGTGTGTTTGACTTGCACAATGTGGAAATTTTAGAGATGACAATTTGAACCCACTTTCATGGATCCGCTCAAACCCATTTAATTATAATCAGCCCAAACTCACCGACATCCAAATATGGTTTCTAATTGGGCCAACTTATTAAACCTCAGTTATGTTTGAGTTTGGATCAGTTGGTAATGGGTTCAACTTAAAAAAACCCATATGTTTGGGTTTGGATCGGTTGGTAATGGGTTCAACTTAAAGAAACTCATCCATTCTATTAGCGGCTTTTCATAGAAAAAAAAAACACTTTTATTCTCTTTCGTGCGCTCTCTGTCTCTCTCTCTCTCTCTCTCGCTCTCTTTCACGAATGAAGATCATCTCCCTTGATACTCGAGTTTTCAGATTAATAAAATAAGAAATGATATTTACCCTATTTCTTTATCTTTAAGAAAAAAAATAATCTACTTCTTTTGTACTTAGCAACCTTGGTATTGTTAATCTACAATGGTGGTTTGAAAACAAAAGAAGATGGAAATGATAAGTACCTAGAAATATTGCCCAAAAAGTAACCAAAAAACTGCAATGAATGTTTGAGATTCCCTCCCAAGTGAATCGAGCCATTCATTGCAATTTTTGGATACTTTCTAAGCAATTTTTTTTGGTACGTAGCACTAATGAAAGAAGACAGAAAGAAAGAACCAAACAGCCTTGTATTTTAGGGGTCTGGTGGAAAAGAAAACAATAGAAGAAGAATCTCACTGCCTTCCAGATTTCATTTTACTTAACCTTATCTGACCCAAATACCCCTCTACTTTTTCGAAACACCCGAGGAATACAAAGAAGTGAGGTCCTCACAGGGGTAGTTTCGTCAAGTGCTATTTACTTGTCTGAATATCGAAAAGAAAAAATACTGATAAACAGGCGAGGAACAGTGGAGAGTCGGTTCGTTTTTTGGGGGCGAACCTGGGGCTTGAAACACAGGGCGAACCTAGGGCTTGAAACAGGCACTGGCTCTTCTTCTTCTCTCTCTTGCATTCACCCTGCAATACTGTATGCTCTCTCTCTCTCTCTCTCTCTATATATATATATATATATATGTGTGTGTGTGTGTGTGTGTGAGTGTGTGGATATGTATTTTTTTTTTATGTATATGTCATGCATGTGTGTTATTGCTTTCCCTCGTGTTTATCTTTCGCTGAATTGGATGGTCGACGCTCCACAAGTCAATTGATCACAAGCAATTTGTCGACAATCCCCATAAAATCCTCACTGTGTTTGTTGTTTTAGCGGATTAGAACTTTGAATTTCCTTCTTTTTTTTTGTGGCTGTTTTGATTGAGTACGGTAACTGTCCT
Source organism: Vaccinium darrowii (assembly GCA_020921065.1). Taxonomy (NCBI): domain Eukaryota; kingdom Viridiplantae; phylum Streptophyta; class Magnoliopsida; order Ericales; family Ericaceae; genus Vaccinium; species Vaccinium darrowii. Next base: position 17,538,849 of record CM037151.1, on the reverse strand, counting down.
CTCTGGAATTCGGCAAAATTAGATACTATTTGTTTGATTGCTTGTGTTTATGTGCTCTGTTTTTTTTTTTTTTTTTTTCTTTTGGTGGTGCCTGATTTCTACTTTTGTGAGTGGGTTTTGTTTGGAAGGAAGACCTCATTGTAATATTTGCGTCCAGTTGGTCGGTTATGTCATGGACGTGGTACTCTTTTTTTTTTTGATTAAGTGGTACTCTGAGAGAGAGAGAGAGAGAGAGAGAGAGAGAGAGAGAGAGAGAGAGAGATGGTGCCATATTCTTACTTCTCCTTTGCTACGTTCACTTTATGCAGGTTCAAGTAGACTGATAAATGGCAAATGCTGTGCCTTTTTTATCTCCAAATACACCGATGATGCCCCTCAAGTCCCAGTTCCTCCCAAGCGTGCCTTTCTGGACACCCAACACTGTTAATAGAAATTATAGGCATAAGAGGAACTTCAGAAGTCTACGTATTTTTGCATTTCATTGTACCCCCAAAATAGTTCGTGATCGCTCACTAGACAGCCATGTGGTGAAGCACAACAAGATTCGATTTGTACAAAAACTGAAGACCCTACTTCTTTCGAAGCCAAAACATTACATGCCACTCCACGTTCTCTCCAAGTGCCGCTCCTATCTATCCCTGGAAAACCAACGTTCCCTCTTGTCTATGATCCGTCGATACCCTACCATCTTTGAGCTCTTCACAATCCCAACAGCTCCCACTCCATTTAATGCGACAAAACCATACTCTCAGCTCTGTGTCCGTCTTACCCCGGCTGCAGCAGCTCTTGTGACTCGAGAATCCCATCTCAAATCAACCATGTCTGAAAGCTTGAGTGGGAAGCTCCAGAAACTTCTCATGCTGTCCTCCCACCGCCGGCTCGTCTTGTCAAAGCTTGTTCACCTTGCCCCAGACCTTGGCCTTCCTCCTAGTTTCCGATCCAAACTTTGCAACCACCACCCAGACAAGTTCAAGACTGTTGACACCTCCTATGGCCGTGCACTGGAGCTTGTTTCATGGGACCCACATCTAGCTGAAGCTTTACCTGCTCCTGAAGCTAAATCCAGGCTGATTGTAGATAGACCGCTGAAATTCAAGCATTTGAGACTCCGTAAGGGGCTGAATTTGAAAAGACCTCACCGTGAGTATCTGATCAAGTTTAACGAACTGCCCAGTGTGTGCCCATATAATACTCCCATGGGGGAATTAGCAAAAGAGTCCATCGAGGCAGAGAAAAGGGCTTGTGCTGTGGTGAGGGAGGTCTTAGGAATGACGATTGAGAAGAGGACTTTGGTTGATCACCTTACGCATTTGAGGAAGGAATTTGGGCTGCCCAATAAGTTGCGGGGGATGCTAGTGAGGCACCCAGAATTGTTCTATGTGAGTTTGAAAGGACAGAGGGACTCTGTCTTTTTGGTTGAGGGATATGATGATAAGGGTGCACTCACACAGAAGGATGAAATTTCAGTTGTTAAGGATCAACTAATGGAGTTGGTTAGAGAAGGGAAGCGGTTAAGGCGAGAGTGGAGAAATGGTATCTATAGGGATGATGATGTTGGGAATGAAATTGATAACGAAACTGATGGTGTTTATGACATTGTGGATGATGATTACGCTGATGGTCTAGATGACTTGTTTGAATCTGATGGCGATGCTGATAACGACGGTGACAGTGATGACGATGACGACGATGAGAGTGGCTACTTGTTGGGACTAGAGAAGAAGCAAGAGTATTGGAGTGTCGAAGCTGATGGTGAAAGAGATTTAGAACCATGGTAGTAACTTCCACTCCAATGTGCTTGAACCTTCGCAAAGGGATAATCTTTTGCATGTGTCATAAATACGAGGGAAATGCAGTTGTAAAATGCTTATATTCGCGTTAGCGTTTAATGTATAGTGTATTCATAGTTCAGATCCTCAGATAGATGCATCAAACTTTTAGTTTCGGAGTCTAGTGATTCTTCTGAAGATCAGAGTGCTTGTGCAAATGTCTTTGAATTTGCAGAAAAAACAGTTATGGTGTGCCTTGCTACCAGAATTTTGAATGTGTATATTTATTTCTATTCCTTGGAATGTTTTTCCAAAAAACATCCTCCAGTTTTAACTCCAAAAATTGATGTTTCTAAAAAAGTGTACGCGCAATCTCCAGCAAAATTTTACTTAAGTTTTTTTTGATTAAGTAATTTCTTTTTAAAACGTGATTCACTCGGTTCTTTGATAACTGTCAGGTATGAGGTATGGCAAGTGACAATTCTATAGCACTAACAACTGTCGCATGAGAGTGAGACAACCAAACTATCCAGTGAGACAACCAAACTACCCAGCAATGAGTGGCAAAAATTCAGAATTAGTAAAAAAAAAAAAAATGGAGTTCAAAACATACTTACCAGTTTACTCCCCAAGACAATGAGGCAAGACACCTCACTTTTAGTTGAGGTTAAGTTAGTAGATAAAAAAACTCATAAAATAAAAAGTTTAATGGATAAGTTAAAATATACATTAGCTAAAAATTGTTTTGATATTTATCAAGTAAGATATTTAAAAAAAAATTAAAATGCATTTATTTGTTGGGAGAGGATGGCTGCCACGTTGGGTTAATTGGAAAATCTACGCAGCAGATATGGAAACCTGGTTTCAAACCTTCAAGACCAAAAAGGTAAATGTTTTTTCTTGGTTCTGTTTCTACAATTTCCCCCCCTTCATTTTGCTTCTTTTTCCCCTTTTGTTTACTGTGATGATAGGTTGCATCTATTGAAGTTGAAGTTTAAGATTTCAAATCTTTGAGGCTTGGAAGAAAATTTCTTGCTTTCGTGGTTAATTTTTCTCAATCAACATGCTTAGTGAATTGAATTATGTCAAACAAGAATGTGAACTGTTTGTTAATTTCTTGTAACCTATTTATGCTTAAAATCTCTCGGTATCCCTGCGCTATGCGTGTGTCTTATAATGAGCTCCCTTTCCATCTGTATCAGTTGAGTTTGGGAGTAATTTCGACTGTCGTCATGCCTTTGTTTTGGGGGTTTCATTTGCAGTCAATTTTTGATGTTTCCGCAATTGGTGAAATTAGAACCATAGTTAAATATTTCATCGTCTTACGAAATTTTATAGATCTTCGTCTTTCCTCTCTCCAATCTCCTTGATTTTGTGCTTCATTAGTCTGGGATGGAGCTTGTAGTTTCTTCGTTTTGAGAGAAAATATTCTCTTGAAGAACAAAATAGTCACTTGTAGGTTTCTATTTGTGGCTACCTAGGTCAGTATCTGTGTGATTATATATTCGTTTGCAGGATTTCCCAATGGCAAACTCTAAGGTAGTCTATGAATTTGCTAGCGGTGATTTGACCAAAGAAACAACACACTTTTTTTGCACCGTGACTTAGGCTTAGTTTTCCATTTGATAAAATGGAGATTTGCTAAAATCAAGTGGGTGATTTTAGCAAATGAAGTGGGGAGGAGATTTTATCTCCAATGAATCTGGACAAGTGTGTGTCTAGATTCATTGGAGATAAAATCTCCTCCCCACTTCATTTGCTAAAATCACCCACTTGATTTTAGCAAATCTCCATTTTATCAAATGAAAAACTAAGCCTTATTTTGGGAAACTCAACCTTATATTCCTATTTGTTTGGTATACGCATATAGCCCACCATGGTCTTTCTCTTCTGAATTCTTTCATATTCTACTTCAAATGGTGATGAAGAATAAATTCAATTGAATGATGACACTTTGATAAATCAAAATCTCATGTCTATGCAAATACTGAACTTTCTAACAAATATTGGATTTGTTTTGTCATTTTTCTGTTTCAGGTGTAATTTCTGTGATTTAGTGATTCTAAAGACAATAGGACCAGATCTTGCAGCACAGTTGGCCACTGTTGATTGTATTGGGTTCAGTATTAAGGGGATTTTTTCCCCATATCCTTTGGGTTTGGAGCCATTTGGGGGTGTGAAGTGGAGCATAAGATTATGAAGAACTGGTAGTTTTGTTTTGTGTTGAATGTTGCCCTGTTGGCTTTGTGTTTGTTTGACTCAATCACCGCAATAGTACCCCCCAGCATTAATTTTAAGGCAAGTTTTAATTTTATTGCCTTCTAATTTCTGTTGAAGAAGTCTTCAAACTCTTCAACAACGGATGATTCTGCTACTCTGGATAGGCCTCATTCAATAGTCTGTATAGTTCCTCTTTTGTCAATTTTTTCTTTTGAGTTGGTGTTGCTTGGTTACAAATTAGGTTTATGGATTTGAGTTTATGATGGCGTGTTTGGTTAGTAAAAGAATACAGGAGTTTCTGTTGGTTGGTTGCAAATTTCCATTAATTCCATAATGACTGTCTGGATGGACACCACTCCGGTTAGGTTACTTGTAATAGTGTTTCCTTGGTTTTAAGAGTGAAAATCTGTGGTACCAGGAACAATAATCAGGTCTTAAGAGTTAAGAGTAAGAGAATTATCTGAAATTCATGAGCTAGATTGGGATCTCTGGGAAAGATTTGAGTAAACATATTTAGGGTTGTACATCGGCGATGACTAATTATGGAGTCAAGCTTGGTTAGGGGATTAGATAAATCCCTTGGACAATTAGGTACAAGAAATGATTGGAGGACACTAGGTACAAGAAATGATTGAAGGACACTAGATACAAGAAATGATTTTCAGATAAATCCCCTTGAACTCACTTCATTTCATGTGCTTTTGTCAACGGTTCTCATGTACTTTTGTCAACGGTTCTCAGTAATTGCTCACCTGTGTGACCAGGAATCTGGTGAAGATGAATGATTGGAGAACAAAGGACTATCTGCATCAAGTGGACTCTTGTGTAGAAGTTGCTATCCCAAGGGCCAAGGCAGAAAGAGCAGTTGGCCATGGGGTTTATTATGTTTGGTGCTCTACTTTTTTTTCTTCTATAGTTGAAGATGAAAGAAAAAAATATGTGAAGCTTCCCTGCTGCACCATCTCCACTTTTTCCATCTTGCAGTTCAGCAAACTTGTTGCGAGAATGATGCGAAATCTTAGTGAAATACAGCAATTGGAAATTAAGCTTGAAAAAATATTAGCCCATGATTATTGATCAGTACTATTACCTCTTGTGACTGGACAAGGTACTTTTACCTTTGGCGAACTACATTACTTAATTATTCATACTACAGCCTTTACGGGACTGGACTTCGTGTTTCTGTGTAACCTCTCTTGTTTCCAGGCACACTTGGAGGATGTGGCTGAAAAAGATGCAACTGAGAAATCTGATGCTGTAAGAGAAGCATTTTTGGCAAAACTTGCAGGAACATGCACACGAGAAGACGAAGGAGGAGAAACTAACACCAGAAAGTAGCCTTTTATATATATATATATATGATTTGGGATTTGGTAACATAGTCCAACCACTGAGCTAATGTGAGCTACTAAAGCAAGTAACAGGTGATGTTTCTAGGAACCAAAGTTGATGTTTTTAGAAATTAGGAATTAAAGTTGCTACTTTTTTTATTTTTAAATCAGCTAATGTCTACCTAGGCGAGTAAAAACCAACACCAGAAAGTAGCTTTTCTTTATGATTTGGGATTTGGCAAGTATGGAGTTTTCTTGGTTTCTTTTGCATGGGTTGGGGTGCACTCTTCAGACTTGCTTGTTCTAAATTCTCTTAAGAGTTTCAATTGCTGTAATCGTTGATATCTGTCGGTGTTAATTTATTTTTATTGTGTTTGTATTTTATTTGCAGGACCATTTACGGCAACTGGGCTAAATGAGTTTCAGTAACTCTACAAATCGTTAGAAACAGGGAAGCAAGGCTGAAAGATATGATTAGCTTTGGGAAAAATTCAAGGGTGAGACCTTTTGTCTTTGTCCATTTCAGTACCTGAAGTTTAGTATCACGAGCAAATTCCATTCTAATTGAGCCAGCAAGGATGCAAAAAGGGAAAAAAATATATATGTGAAATGAATTTTGAAGAGATTTTGGTAGCATGATAATATAGATGATCAGCAAAATAAGTCGTGGGAAATAGAAATAGTCGTATGGATCAACAGACCAGCCATACTTGAAAAGGTGTTTTCATTTAGCCAAAATGTGAACTTACAAAATATATCCAGAATGTCAAAGCACATAGTTGCTTGGATACCAAACATAGATGATTAAGGCCTTGAAACTGATCATCTTGTTGATTTAGCGTTGGTGGTTCAACGTAAATGATCAGCTAGCATGAATCTTTGAGATACTTTAGTTCCTAATATGTTAAGGCCTTGTTCTCCAATAGATTTTAGGTACATTTTATGAAAATCTCATAAAATGAACATTTTACGGAGGATGAACATTTTATGGAGGGGTGATAAAATGGAGTTGTTTTCCCAACTGATAAAATGTAGTGGTTTTCCTATAGATTTTAGGAGGATTTTATGACAATCTCATAAAATCACTTTTACATTTTATGTGTTGAGATTGGAGTGTCATAAAATGTGAGATTTTATGAAACAAAAATCTGTTGAAGAACGAAGCCTAAGTTCCATAGAAGTAGGTCTTAATAGTATAGAGTCCATAGTTGTCAAATTGTGAATCAAATCGAGAATCGAAATGGTCCGGTTGCGAATCGTGAATCGAATCGAATCGTGAATCGCTCCGATTCGGTCATTTTTAAAAAAAATGCATAAAAATTGTAGATTTCAAGTTGGAATCAATAGAATAAATGTTTAAGAAGAAAAATAGATGATCAAGTGGTCTAAATAGGCAAGACACTTGCTTTTAAGGCAAGACACTTGCTTTTATAGCAAGGGATGTGGTCGTGGTCTTCCTAGTAGGTGCAAAACCGTAACCTTTTCCTGTACAATCTTTTGAAAAGTGCTATGGAAGCTTCTGAAAAGAGAGTTGACCCTTTATATGCCAGAAAAATTAAAGAAAACCCCACAATTTATCAATTATTTCATTTTGGCCCACATGCAAAACATGGGTTTAAAATTGAACTAAATCGTACGATTCTTACGATTCGATTCATGATTCACCGATTCAGTGTATGATTCTATTACAGCTGCGATTCATAGTATCGGTTCGTATTGAAAACACCCTGAATTGAACCGAATCGTACGATTCGAATCGCGAATTGCACGTCGATAACTATGGTATAGACATCAAGTACTCTGTACTTCTTCCGTTCCATTTTAATTGTCCGGTCGGGTCTCCAATGCAATTTTTATATTGTTAATAGTATTTAATCTTTAATGAATTTTATGGGAAATATGGATCTTATATGATAGATCTCATTGAGACCAAACCGGACTATTAAAATGGAACGGATGGAGTACTAAACTTGTGCGAGATAGCATGGTTATCAAAACGAATGGGTATTTGCTGTTGAGTGTTGATTCAATCACTCTTTTTGGCGAATGCCACATTAAGTGCTTCTGGAGCATCTTCTTCTTCTTCTTCTTTTTCCGTAGCTCAGGTTGAGTCTACATTTTCAAGGCAGAGCAGTTTTGATGAAGACTCGGCTTTGAAGAGTTCTTTCTGAGCTCTTTTTGGTGTGTAACCTCACTTTGTGATGTTGCTAACTTCAACTTAGCAGCTGTTATGTCTTGAAAATTTGCAGATTTTAGGTGTATAACTCAAGGATAAAACTGTATATGCTTGTTTGTACAAATATCTGTAATCAATAAGCCTAAAGAATAAGAGGCTTGTGAAATTTGGTGTAAGGGCCCACTTTTTATCCGATTTTTCCAATTGTGCCCCCTGATTGGGGAGAGTCAAGGCCAGAGGTTGTGGGTTCTTTGGTCATTCCGTGGGGTTTCTGGTCCTCCTTAGTTTTTGCCCTTCGATTTTGCTCTATTTACGGCTCATGCCATCAACAAATTTACGCTTTGTGCCATTGCCCTTGAACCACACGCTTCTCTTCTCTCTTGTCTTTTCCTTATGTCTTCCTTCGCCTTCCATCATTTTCTGCAGCAGGGAGGTGGCATGTTAAAGTTCCAACGTCAGTCTCTCTCTCAATCTGACCCAGAAACAACGAAGGTCATGAAGCAGCGTTGAAACACCTCATATACTGAGCATCGAACCCTTGCTTCTCTCTCTCTCTCTCTCCAATCAACGATTTAAAAGTCAACACAACTCACAGAGTGAAGATCCAACCCCATTTGTAGGTAATCTACAAACCCTAAGCTTGGCTATTTATGTTCGGTTTTCCAGTTGGTGCTGAATGTTTGTGCTTTGTGTGGTCGAGAGGCTGGACGTTGTTCGGTGCTTTGCGGTGGTGGGTTGTATTTGTTATTGTGATTTGTTCCAAATCTCTAATCAGATTGTTTGATTTAGGCAATAGTGCTTGCTTCTCACACACACCCCAAATGTGGAATGTTAGACTGGATTGGGAATTAGAGCATCCGAAGCAAACCAGCTTGGGGATAAGTTCTATTTTTGGTATTAAATATTGATTTGAAGTAATACTTGTTAGTTGTTTCATATAACTTTGTCTTAACCTCTTGCAGTTCAATGGGAAAAAGATGTACAGAGAGGCTGAACTCTATCAAATGCGAGTTTAGTGGTTCAAGTACGTTCTATCGATATGTGATCAACTCTTACGTGCAAGTGGTAAGTTGTTGGCTTAGTTATTTCCGGGTGGAAATTTTTTAGGAGAACATTGTGGTTTACTCCTACCATATCAATGATTGCTTAAGCATTACCTTTTAAAAGAACTTGAATAAGACACTGGATTATCGGATATATCTATGAGGAGTAATGTGGCTTGCGTTTGAGATCTTAGCCTAAAGTAGTTGCCAATAAAAATAGCATTTAATACTCATATTATGAATGAAATTACAAGAAATTAACTTCAACAAACATGCAAGGCCACTGTCAATTACCTTCAGGTGGCACAGGAAGTAGAGTAGTTTGGTAGCTTGCAAGGCTCATAACCTTGAGGCTGTGAGTTAAATACCTTCTACCCTTATTCTCAAAATTACGTTCCGTTAGCAAGTGATTAATGTCTGCTTTCAATAGAAACCAACGGGTTACAGCGGCGTGCGAAGCACAATGGTGCCTCACCTTGTCTTCCTCCCCAGAAATTTGTCGAAGTATGTCTCTTGCTACAAAATAAAATACAGTAAAGTTCTCTCGGCTCTACCACATCAACTTCCTCCCTTGAGGTAATACGATTTTCTGAATCCATGACGGTGGTGGCCTGAAATTCAGTATCTGTAATTTTTTTTGGTTGAAGTACTGTAGTTTAAAGTACTCAGGCTACTAATGTCCAAGTTTAAGTTCATGTTTATATGCAGATTGTATTTCAGGCAATTGCGACTCTGAGGCTCCATTGTCCTTAAGTGAACAACTCACACCAAAGCACTTTCGCATGTATGCTCGCAAGCTCATCATTTTCTTCGTGTATACATGTCGAATGCGTGCAGTTGGCCTATTCAAGTTATTAGGACACAATGATGGAGGAATGATCATGAAGGAATTCTGCGTTTTAGCTTTAAGCTCTTGTCCTCCATAGCCACTCTTATCAATTGTTTCATAACATTGTTGTTGTATATTCATATTGGTTTTGTTCAGAGAGTGAACAGCAGGAGGAAAATGGAGTACACTTGAATGAAATGAATGTTTATTTCAATTAGGGAGCTGACCCAAAAAAGTCTTCTGTCCGCAAAAAGATACTCAATGCTCACACACATAGGTTATTAGTGTGAAAAACGAACAATAGCTGTTACCGTATCACTGAACAATCTTTCACCACTGAGCACATAGTGACGTGCACGTCGGTTATGACTAGTTTCTAAAAAAGTGTAAGCGCAATCTCCAGCAAAATTTTACTAAAGATATTTTGATCAAGTAATTTATCTTTAAAATGTGATTCACTCGGTTCTTTGATAACTGTCAGGTGTGAGGTATGGCAAGTGACAATTCTGTAGCACTAACAACTGTCACATGAGAATGAGACAACCCAACTATCCAGGAATGAGTGGCAAAAATTCAGTAGTACAAAAAAAAAAGTAGTAAAAAAAAAAAATGGAGTTTGAAACATACTTACCGGTTTACTCCCTAGGGATGGCAACGGGTAGGATATGGATCGGGGGACTCTATTCTATCTCCCATCCCCAATTGGAGAGTCTTTTACCATCCCCGCTCCAATCCCCGCTGGGGATATTAGATAAAGCATCAAACCCACATCCCGCTGGATATCAGGGTTTTCCCAAATATACCCATATCCAAACCAAAATATATAAGATGTCAATAATGAAACCAAAGTGCAAGCCCGATAATTCAAACTAACAAAAAAATAAAGTAAAAAACTTCAAATTATCTTATTTTAACTACTAATGTAGCAAAAATAACAATAGTACAATAAAAAACCAATCCAAGAAAACATCAATTTCTAAATTTCATAAAGCGACAAACCAATAAATTTAAAAAAATAAAATGAAGGAGCAAAACAAGAACATCATTTTTGGAACTAGAATCTGTAATGATATTCGTAATACATTATGTAGTTTATTATTGATAGTAATTGACATGATTTATTCTACAAGTAATTACTTCTATAAGTAAATAATACTCAACATTCTTTTCTACCTATATACATATGTATAATTTATATAGTATATATAACCGGGTATGGGGATTCGGGGGCGGGGATAGCAAAATCATACCCGCTCCATATCCAAGCGGGTATTTTTTGAACCCCACCATACCCGCTACTATTGGAGAATTTTTTGGATAAACCCCGCCTCCATATGGGCGGGGCGGGGCGGGGCGGGGCGGGTATCCATTGGATATGGGGAAATTGCCATCCCTATTACTCCCCAAGACAACGAGGCAAGACACCTCACTTTGTTGAGGTTTAAGTTAGTAGATAACAAACTCATAAAATAAAAAGTTTAATGGATAAGTTAAAATATACATTAGCTAAAAATTGTTTTGATATTTATCAAGTAAGATATTTAAAAAAATTTAAAATGCATTTATTTGTTGGGAGAAGATGGCTGCCAAGTTGGCCAACATTATCATTTGCTGAATTTAAGAGGGGTTGTTTCACATTACTTATTTTATTTGTGAGACTTTTTGATCTTCTAGAATTTTGAATTTGTTCTAGTTTCGGTCATAACATCGTACTTTTCTGATTTCTCTTGTCGAGACAAATCACGGAACTTAAAAAAATCAGACAAAAACTGACAAAGTGATTTCTTTTTTAATAAAAGACAAAAAAAAAAGAAATTGTAAAAAGTTCAGGGGAACAAGGCCTGTTGAAATTTTTTTCAGCTAGTGGTGGAAACCCCCTGGTGCCTGTGGACGCCACCAGACTTTTTTGTTGCAATCTCAATTGTTTAATTTTTGATACATCTATTGATGTCTGGTGAAGCTGATTTTTCGCATGAATGTACTATTCTATGGGTCACACAAGATGAACATTACAACAAAAAAATGCACGGTGAAGCCCATGTGTCTACATGATAAAAACACCCACAATCTACTTTGTTTCATAAATTGACTGATTCCCAAACTGACTTAGTGCTTCTTTAGTGTAAGTTTTCCATTTCCTAAAACTCCTAAACACTAATTTTGAAACGGATCATTTTCCTCACATATATCAAATACTTTTAGTAGCTTTAATACATTTAAAATTTGAGGACTTTTAACTAAAAACGGGAACTCGTGCAAAATAACCTCACAAAGCAGCACAACAGAGGAGGGCAATAAGGTACTCCTAGTTACACACACCCCCTCTTTTCTTAGCACTCACACCAAAAAGTTTTAAGAAGGCGCGTGGAGTTAATTTTGGACACATTTTAATTATTCAAACTGCCTATTGTGTACAAAATATCATCTTGGAAAAAATCAAGTTAATCGGATATCAGTAAATGTTTGATTTGTCTTGAAAATAATGGACAGTTGACAAATTCAACCGTACCATATTTTCAATAGAAATGAAGAATTTACCAATATTCGATCGATTTTAATCTTTTTTTAGCAATGATCAATAGTACATTATTATTTACAAAATGCTGCGACACAGTTTTGTGGGCAACCCAAGTGGTTTGCCAAGTGCGATCTTGTGGGACCCATTTTCGGGTCCCGCACAAACGATCTGAACTGTTAAATAATTATTTAAGTGGTATTGAAAAAAAATAGGCCCATCGGATATTTTTACATAATTGATCCATTGATCTGAACCATAGGTATTGCAGGTAGGGCTCGTTAAGAAAAGCATTCAGTAAAAAAATTATTCTGTTCGGATTGGTCTTCGTGTTGTCAAATTCCCTTTCCAACTGCTCTTGATATATGTGCCTTCTCTTTCCATCATCAAAACACATTTAACCACCTAAGAATAGGTGGAAAATGACTGAGCCATCACTGATCTACGTGTGTCGCCGAGTCCCCACTCGAATTTCCTTGCCTTGTCGTCATCGGTAGGCATAATTGTTTTAGCGTGGCGAGATAGCTCCACAAACCGCACGACATACTGAGTGACGCTCAGATTCCCTTTCTTTAAGGTCATAAACTCCTGCACCATGGCTTGCTTGACTGGGGTAGGGAAGTACTTGTCGAGGAAAATCTTCTCAAATCCCTCGAAAGTCATGGCAATGGTGTTATGGGTGGTCTCTATCAGCTTCCACCAGTGTTGAGCTTCCCATTGCATCTGGTATGTTGTCAAAGCAACACACTCACTGTCTCTAGTGATGTCCAATGCCTTGAGAACTTTTTTGATTTCCTCAAACTAAGCTTCAGCGAGAGTTCGGTTTGGCTCTCCATAGAAGATTGGAGGATGACGCTTACAAAATTCATTCAAGGCTTGACTGCGAGTTAGTGGTCCTTGAGGTATGTACAGAGCATGCGGCTTCCTGTGTATATTAGTCGCAGTGGTTATGAAAGCTTGCAACAACTGAGCAAGGTCCTGCACTTCAATTTGACCGTTCGTTTGAGATCCAGAGTTTTGCCCATTGTTTTGTTCATTGTCCTCATCATTGTTTTTCTCATTGTTCGAACCATTACATATGGTCACCATCTGTGATTTAGAAATTGAAAGTTAAGAGAGAGGTTTCCTATTTACCGTTTGTAAAATCATGAATTTCTACTTAAGACACTAGTAGTTAATTACATAGATTTTACAAACAGTAACCTATACAAACAATGTCATATACGGGCAACCTATTTTTACTCACGTTATGTTCTCAAATTTGAATCCGTAGGTGACAATAAAAAATTATGCATTATACTTGAAAATAGTATATTGTCGAGTAACATACGTTATATATACTATTAACTAGTTAGGTTCACGATCTCGGAAAATGATCTACCCATTCTACCCAAGGCCGAGGGTTGGGCTTAAGCTCTGATACCAATTTGTAACTCCCCAATTTTCTGAAGCATTATTTAAAATATCTTTTGTAAAGATTCAAATAATTCAAAAGAGTTTCATTGATTAAACAACGGAAATAACATAAGTGTCTTAATTCGATTACAAACATAAATAGTACTTTATTGGGAAATTAAATTACATTGTTCCAATACAAAAATAAGGAGACTCTAGGCTTCTAGAGATTCAGATTCAGATCCTGATTCCAGTTTTCCTGCATTTGAACAGCTGCAATTTCCTTCGTCTGGTAGTACGGTTCATCGCATGTACCTTCAATGTCTGGCGTGATATGCTAGGGCCATAACAGCACCATGAGCGAATAATCACTCAATAGCTAAACCCTATCCGAACCCATAATTTACAAATAGCAAGATATATCGTGCAATTAAAGTAAAGATCATTCCAATTTAATTACTAGCCTCTAACTCAGTAAATTCTAGAATCTCATCCTTTGAGAAATATCTTCCTTTGTTAATACTAAGACTACGATCAATTGTGATTCAACTCCCCCCTTGCTTGCCTTGACTAGGAGCCCAGATGAATGGCCTAAGTTGTTACTTAGTCGGATTCATCAATCGCCTCACAATGATGAATTTCCCAGGGTCTGTTGATACCTCTAGGCCCACGAGGAACTAACTGTAACCTCGAGAGTATATAAACCGTTGCCCGGTCTATAATAGAAACCACCCTTTTACGCATAAATTCACAAAGAGTAATCACGCATTGCCATAACTTAGGGTTTTCGAATCTCTAGCTAACTGCCAATTACTCCCTCCGTTCCAAAATAATAGTCCACTACAAAAAGTCGTGCCATTTTTCAAATCAAAAGGTGACGTACTTCCGTGTATCATTTTTTATTTTATATTTTTTTCACACTGAATTAAAGTACTTGTCAAGTACTTTAATTTGGTGTGAAAAAATTTGAAAAATGATACACGGAAGTACTTCACTTTTTTATTTGAAAAATGACAAGAGATAGTAAGTGAGGCTCTTATTTAGGAACGGAGGGAGTATAATCTTTCAATTCTCCAAAATCAAACTGCCATTCAAAATCCAGAACTCATCAACACCATCTGAAACCATCATTCCAATAATCCACTATCATCATTCCATTTATCCATTAACTTAACATTATTTCTAAGTATGAGCACCAACCCAGTGAACCTATCTGTCTATTCTAAATTATCAGGAGACAATAACAATAAAATAATTATTAACAAAATATTAATGAGTAACCGGAAGCATAAGGACGAATATGCATGATTATGATCACAAAACATTATACTCCTAATAAAAGGAAATAGACTTTCGCATAAAAAATAAATGAACTTTAGAAAGATATAACTAACTTCTAATTAGAATGTTCACTAGTCACAGTACTGTTTCATAAAAAATTGGAAGAGTTAATTAGGGGTCCTGTACAAAAAAATATCATTATGATTCTATCCTATTAGATTTGAATACTTATGATTCCATCCTAACATTCAAATAAACCCCAAAATACCCTTTCTCTCTCCTAATTTCTCTAATATTTCTCTCTCCCAATTTTCCTAATATTTCTCTCTCTCTCTCTCTCCTCTCCCCCCCCTAATCTTACATTCTCTCTCTCCTAATCTTCTCACACCTAAAAAAAATTAAAAATAAATAATCATGATATTTTGTCTTAAAAAGACTAGTCATGAGATATTGGTTTCATGCACTTTTGTAGTAATTCACCATGTTTTTTTTTATCATGATAGGTATAGATTAATGCACCACAAAAAAAATCTTTAAAAAACCATGAAATATGTGGTAAATTATCGCACCTACAAAACCCCAACCCAAGCAAAAAATCATGAAAAATATGGTTGATTAATACACCATAAAACCACAAGAAAAACATGGTTAAATCATGTGTTGATTTATCATGTTTACTTTGCCAAATCACCGAAGTGCCGAAGTGGTAAACTAGTAAACCATTTTTTATTGTATCAAAACACCCAATATGGAAAGTGAACATGGTTTATTGATTTACCACATTTACTGTATCAAATCACCAAAATGGGTAAATCAATAAGCCATATTCACTATTTAAAATGACCGTCTTTTAAAGGGCATGTGAACATGGTTTGTTGATTTATTTTATTATATCGAAGAAAAACACTAGACTTGAATCGAAAAAAATCCACCATTGAATCGAAAAAACAACACCGCCATTAATCAGATTCGGAACCCATCACCACCATAGATAAAAACATGATTCTACAACCGATCAAAGAGAAAGAGGAAAAAAAAAAACCCCAATCTACCGTGAAAGTGGGTGACGGTCTTGATCCAGAGAGATAGTGGGCGGCTTTCGTGGCGGCTACCACCTGCAATGGATCTAAGCATGGCCATCGGAGTGGGCTGCCTCATTGGATTTGGATGATGGTGTTGATGGTGATGGTCGGTGCTCGTCGTAGGACGCCGGATGATTTGGCCGGCCGAAGAGAGAGGGAGAGAGAAGATAGTGGTTTTGGGTTTACCGGAGAGAGAGAGAGAGAGAGAGAGAGAGAGAGAGAGAGAGAGAGAATTTCCGTATATTTTCCTTAACTTAAGGAAAGAAAGAATATGGGGCATGATCATTGGAGTCTTCATTATCATTATCATTTCCTTAACTTAAGCCTCTATATCTTTGAATTCCTTCGATTGTAATGCCGTAATTATAGGATTTGATCATTGTCATTACCAATAAATGACCTCAAATGTAGGATGACGTGATATTAATGACCAGATTTTTAGGAATATATATTTCTATTAGATAATATACTACTAAAATAGATAATAAGCGGCACAATGGTCCAAATTAAATTTACAGGATTGAATCATAAAGATTCAAAACGCATAGGGTGGCATCCTAGGGGTAATAATGTTATAGGATGCCTAATTAAATTTCTCTAAAAAATTATGAACATTTGTAATAGTTGATTTTCCATCAAACTAATAAGCACATTCATTAGCACTAAAATTACTAACTACAACTTGTGAATAATTAATTATGTAGTAAATAAAAACAACTCCTTTTACTCATTATAAGCGCACGACTTAATCAGTTCCAGTGGCCTTCATTCCTATTTTAACTTGTTTGATTTCTAAGGTATTGTTTATCAACTTGGGAACTAATATTTTTCTACTATGATTACCATCAATTAAGGTGTCAATGGTTAAAACAAGTCAAGGATTTAACAGTAAATTTAATATGGTTGAGGAATAAAACAGTCGTTCGGCCGGGTGAGATGTCGGTCGATTACTTCGCGTTTTCTTTTCATCAATCTCTACTGCGAAAGCTTAAGTACTCCGTTCTACGCCGTTTATTCCGATACCACATACCAGTACATTGGAATTATAAATCGCTCGTAGACAGTTCTGTAGATAAAAAAAAATGCACTCTTTTCCTTTCGGTTTCTCATGGGCACTCTGATCATTCGTATGTCGATAACTCATATAACAATATTCGACATTCCATTAGTAAATAAAGGAAATGGCTACAATACACACCTCTTCTTTGGATGTACCATATGCACCTATTGTATGGTTCAGATTGTGACATCTCATCGGCAATCGTAACATTATTTAGTTTTTCGTAGCTTTTCAGCAATATGATTCGTAACATTTTCTATGATTTGTAACATTTTGGTGTGTCTCGTAACATTTATTAAAAAAAATTGTAACTTTTACGGAAAAGTTCGTAACTTCTATAAAAAAGTTCGTAACTTTTACAAAAATTTCGTAACTTTTATAGAGGTGTGTATGATACACACCCAAATAAGGGGTGTGTATTGTAGCCTTTTCCAACTAAATATACGTAAAAATAATTATATTTAGGGAGGTGAGTTTAACTATCTCTCCTCCGAAGACAAAGTGGTGGACTACGGGTTTTGGTGGGGAGTTGTGTGTTTGAACGGACGGTCGGCACAGCGCAAACGATGGCTGTTTTTAGGCTTTTTCGGAGTGGAACCCAATTGTTTTTTGGACTGGTTTTTGTGTGACATCCATTCCTAACGTGCATGTGCATTCCATGTAATAGTAGATTTCACATACATTTCCATTTCATATGCAATTTGGTGTGTGGATGTGTCATGTTATTTCCGGAATATATATATATATATATATATATATATATATATATATATACACAGTTCACTTCCCCTCCAAACTCCCTTAACTTGTTAAGTTACGGACCTAATTGATCCCGATCGAATTTCGATGATCCGAACCGTACAGTTTTTTGTGAAAACGGCTCGGATCAAGCCCTTCCCGGTATTTTTTTTCGATGATTTCTCGCGGGGACCCTAAAAAACACCTTTTAAACACATTGGACGGTTCGGATCATTGAAATTCTATCGGGATCAATGAGGTCCGTAACTTAAGAAAATCCGGGAGTTTGGAGGGGAAGTGTGGTGTGTGTGTGTGTGTGTGTGTATATATGCACGAAAAACTTCTAGTCCACACCTCCCGGAAATAAGAAAAAATTGATTTTTTTTGTGTTGCAAATTATTTTTGGAAAATCCGAGCCGTCCAATGTGTTCAGAAGGTGTTTTCAAGTGTCTACGCGGGAAATCTTCAAAAAAAAAAATACCGGGAAGGGCTTGATCCAAGCAGTTTTCGCAATTTAGGATCGGATCGTCAAAAAAATATTTGGATCACGGAGGTCCGGAAACGGGAATCTTGTTTTAGAAATGGAAATATCCCGTTTCAGAATCTATAAGCCAAATACCCTAATTATTTCTAAGAAATAGCAGTTTTTAGTTTGAAGTTGGAGAAAAATCTGTTTTTGTGAATTTATAGCTAGTTCTTAGTCTGTTTGGTGTCTGTTTAAAGATAGCTACTAAGCTCAAAAAATTCTGAATTTTTGATATGATGTTTATGTATGTGTGTATAATCTGTGGTAAAAATTTCGTTGAAAACGACTGCATAGATTAATTTTGTAAATTCAGAGACCACAAGGGATGCATGTTGTTTTATGCGTGTTCATGCATTGCACTTGCATTTAAGCATGGGGGTGAACACGAGACTTATGGATGTCTTATAATCTATATTTTAGGTGAGGATAACGTGAGGAGGATCATGGTTATGTCTCTAGCTCATAGAAGATAGAGTCTATAGCGAAGTTGGTCTTTTTGTCAATTGAGAATGTACAACTTCTATCATAAATTTAAATGTTGTGTTTTTCAAATTGCGCAATTGTCATGTAATTATTACTATTTTGTATACTCTTCTTATGAATTTGAGAATATTTTGGCAATATTTTTGTTTAGATGGATCAAATGATTTTTGGTGGGTGGAAAGAGAATTTTTATGCCTCTTGTGCCAATGTTCTAGTTCGCAAGCTTGGTTGTTGCTTGCATTTGTGGGCTTTGTAATTCATGGGCTGTGCAAGCTTTTTGTAAGTTGGCAAACATGGTGGGCATTTGCCAGTAAGCTTTGCTTACCTTGTGGGTTGCACCTACCATTGTTGATAAAGAATGGCCCTCGTTACCGCCACTATATGTGAGTCTGTGAACGAGGTAACGGTATCATCTTAACTCCCGGTCATGAGGTAGATGACTCGTTGGCACACTTGGTAAAACTTATGTGTTATCATTATGGAGAGTGGGTAAAATATGATTATTGAAATCTTTTTGGAAATGCCATTGAGAAGAGTTTGTGAAATTAGAAAGTTGGTTCAAAATTTATGCGGTGGGTGTTTTCTTTGCCGTATTACCAAAATGGGAGTTGGTGTGATATTTAAAACTTCGATCCATCTAAAGTGTTAAGCATTTCTTTTATTATGTTGCTAATGCACATTCTCTTATAACCTTTTGGTTGCAGATACCTGGATGAGCTAAACGTTGGTCTAGCTATAGTGCCAGTTAGGTGTTCATAGTGGTTGTTTTTGTAACTTTTGTCAGACTGTGGGTGCTATGTAAATATTAATTTGTTAGGGTGGTGTGATTGTGTAGTAGTCAAGTACTTTGGACTTGTACTAATGTGGGGAGTCGTGAACACCTAGTTTGTGTATGACTATGGAGTTGATGTAATAATATCTTTTGTGTATTTCTGTTGCAGGTTGTAATTATTTATATTTTATTTTATCTCATATGGATGCGAGTATTCCGATATGTGGATTGGTGGTGTCAGGTGTTCTGCCACTCTATGTAGGCTAGATCCTGCCAGTGTGGGGTGTGACATTTTGGGGCTGGTTTATGGAGTTGAAATGCGGTAGGTTTCGGGATGGTTTCGTGAGCGGATTCGGTTTTTTAACAGCTGAAACAGGAGTTGTTTTTACAGTAGGTTTTGAGACAGTTTAAGGGTTGATTTGGGACTATTTTTGGGAGCTAAATGGTGGTGGACAGTAGGGAAGAAAATAAATCATGCATGGTAGTGGTAAGATATACTTGTTGAAGCTTTCTAATCCAAACTCTCTCTCTTTTTTCTTCCGAAAATGAAAAAAAATAGAAGTGAAGCTTTGTCTTTTAAAAGGGCACTTGGGTTGGAAGAACGTTCAGGCTGGGAAAGGTCCACGTATCAGTAGACAAAATAAAAGGAAGGGAGGGTTTCGGGGAAGTAGGGTGGTTGGGTAGTTCTAGGATATGATGGGTATTAAGTATTGATAAGTCCCCTTCGTTGTTAATAAAGGGACTTATCTCCCTTATTTTTGTCACTCACGCATGCATTTTATGGCTTTTATACGATTGATATTGCGCGTGGGTGCATTTTGTTAGTTTCAGGAAAAATGGGTGAAAATGACGGTTTTTGATGTCATGGTTTGACCGAAGAAGTGACCAAGCACCCGAGGCCACGTGGCACTCCGCCACCGAGTCCAAAGAGTCAAGAACGAAGCCCCGGACAAGACTTGGGAAGACCAAAAGGCTGGGAGATGAACAAAGGAAGAATTTCATATCCTGAAGAAAGATACCGGTAGCTTGAAAATGGGGATACCGGTATCCCTGAAGAAAATTTCACATTTTGTAAAGAGATACCGGTAGCTTGATTTTGGAGATACCGGTATCCCCGGAACAGAAAGAAAATTTGGGGAGATACTGGTAGCTTGATTTTAGAGATACCGGTAGCCCTGCAAATTTTCTGCAACTTTTTGTACCCGATCCGAAATATCTAATGGCACTTTCGTAATTATTTGGCACGACTTTTTGGGGCCTATAAAGGGCTTTCAACCTCAGAACTTTAGGTTTAGACTTGGTTTTCACCTTCTCTCTCTACCTCCATTAATGTACTCTTAGCCAAGCTCTACCTTCTCTCTAGATTTCATGCTTTTCTACTTAGTTTCAAGGTAAATCCTCTTGTTTAATGTTGTAGTACATATTGAGTTCTTCATATAAATCTAGTTTATTTTCGTTTCTCTCGGTTATTTCTCGTTCTTGTTTTTCTAGCTATTTGCTCCGAAATCTCTACCTTTTAAGTGTTGTTTGCGATTTTCTCAAGCATTAATGTTGTAGGTAAACCTATAATCTTCGGTAAAAATCAGTTTATAAAGTCATATGCTATGTTCTTTATTTCCTTCATAAAAATAGTCATGTTTTCCGTAGTAATGATCGAGTAGTCGGTTTAGGCGCGGTCATGGGGTGATTAGCACCCCGTGACTTAGGTTAATTCACTCTCCTCGCCATATTGCAAACATTGCTTGTTAATCAAAGAGTTAGGATCGATTTTATGTATCAAAATTGGGATTTGTTAATCTCTTTTATCACACGTAGCCAAGGGCTCGACCACTTGGCACGTGTGATGTTTAGGGCGATGTCAATCCAAATGTTTGTATAAATGGCACAAGAATCCTACTCTTTGCGAAACACCATTTCTAGTTAAACGAGTTTTAAGTACCAAATCTTCCGTTCGGGGTCGTTTAACGACGCCCCGAGCCGGTTATTTTAGGGGAGAATGAATTGGCCTAAGTCATGGGTGTTGTGAACCCCTTGACTTAGCCTTGTTTTAAATAGTCTTTTTAATCTTCCGAGTCATTCACGAAGTTAAGTGAATTCCACCCCCAAACTACAAAAGCCAAGTTTGCCGCTTAAAGGCTAAAACCATCACTCGCGAATCAATCACTCACGCACTGCGCATTCGGTCTCTGTGGACTCGACCCGGACTTCCGGTTATCATGCTATCGTCGGCCTAAACCCTACGCTTGGGGAAATCATATTGAAGTACAATCCAAGGACGCAAGCAAGTATCCATATATAATTATCCATGTATATATGGGTTTACCGTTGGGAGGGCTAGGTAATTAGGTGTACTGTGCGCACAACACCCACTCATGCACTCGGACCTCTCGACGCGTAGGAAATTTCAAGAGAAGTCATAAAAAAATGCATAACTACATGAAATGAAAATTTTTAAATAAAAATGTTATTCAAAAATTCGGACCATTACAGATCGGGGCATGACTATACTCCTGAGGTTACAGTCAGCTCCTCGTGGGCCTAGTGGTATGGTTAGTCCTTGGGAAATTCATCATTGTGAGGCGATTGATGAATTAGACTAAGTAGATAACTTTGCCCATTCGTCTGGGCTCCCGGTCAGGGCAAGCAAGGGGGAGTTGAATCACGATTAGTCATAGACTTGGTGGTTATGTGGGAGGATGTTATCGAGGTTGAGAACTTAGATGAAAATGTAAACTAAATGCTAATTAATGAAATCAATTGCATGATATTCAATTATGTACTTCCTTTTGAATATATATGATTTGTGGTTAATTTTAATGTAAACGTTGGAAAGTAAGAGTTAGCTCTTGAGTGATAGCTAGCTCATGTTACTATTATTGGCCCTGGCATATCACGCTAGACATTGTAGGTGCAGGAGAAAAACCCTACTACTGAACGAAAGAATTTGCAGTCAAGCAGGCGTAGGAGGAGAACTGAGATCAAGGTCTTAATCTAAATCTTTAGAAGCCTACAGTCTCCCTATTTTTGTGTTGGAACATGTAATCTAATTTCCCAACAAAAGTATTATGTTTATTTGTAATCAAACTTAAAGATCGTTTATGTAATTTCTACTGCTTTATAAAGGAAATCCTTTTTATCTAAATTAATATTTTATTAAATGATACAAATAATGCTTCTGAAAATCAGGTGTTACATAAGGAGACTCCTATGTAAAATAAGAGGAATGTAGCTTTTTACTTAAAATCCTCGGCAAAGTGTAGGGATGAAATCTAGGCCGAACTGATGGGTATTCAAATCATAGTCAATATTTTTCCCCGAACCGTGATTGATTCCACGGCTATATTGGTGGCTGATAATTGATCAGGTTCAGTTTGGTTATGGTTTTGTCTGTTATCCGAACCGCACTGAACCAAAACCTTGAAATTACATAATTACCCCTTTATATAACACAATTTTAGGGTTCCAGCAGGACTAGCTTCCACATATCTTAAATGTTTCGACTATGAAGAGAGAGACAACTAGCGAAGGGTGCCTTCACTCACTATATCAGTTCGGTCTTCCTCTTCGCCGATCAACTTTGCCATCAATCTCCCTCTCCTACGATCCAATCTGCCATTGATCTCCCTCTAAGAATAAAGGATGTAAGTCTGTGTGTGTGTGTGTGTGTGTGTGTGTGTGTTTCAAGGTTTTAGCTGAATCTTCTCTTTCGTTGATTGACTTAAAGTAGGGTTTGCTATGATGTCATTTTGGTAGATGAGATTCATGAGAACCCTTTGATTTTCTTTGTTTATTTTGTTTTGCAACTCCATTTGATTTCAGATTTTGGAACTTAGAATACTCCATTTTTTCAATTTACTTTGATCCATTTTTTTAAATTTTTTTGTTTCTAAGTGATGCGTAGAGGTTAAAGCAAAAGAGTAACCTTGTCTAGATCTGTTTTTAAACTGGAGTCAACTTGTCAAGATCGTGCTTGCTAATTTAGGTTAACATAATTGTATGACTTGCATAGATGTCAATCAAGTCTAGTAATGAGCTTTCTACTCCTTAAACAACTTTCTTTTTAAATTATTTTGGAGTAAATGATTTCGAGCAGATATGGGTGGAGTGGGTAAAATTCAATTACATAGGAGTAAGCCCTAGCACGTGCGAACCACATGCGCAGCCTGAACACCAAGTGAGGGTGGCTCAGTTCGGGGGGACCACGTCAAGGTGCCCAACATATTGCCAAACAAGGTGGGCCACGTGCACGGTCAAGATGACATAAGTGGGTGCACGGGAGTAGCGTCAAACAAGTGGATGGCCGGTAGATTATTCTAGAAGTGTGAACACTCCGCGGAGTTCACGAAATTGATGTTTGGAAAACGGTTTTGATTGGTTGAATGGAGTCGCCACCCGGGTTTGAGGACTGTACCCGAGAAACCAGTTGAAAAATAACTATTTTACCCTTAGGAAAGAAAATATTTCACTGGCCTTTTAAAACGAGATTTCTCGGGTCAAGGAGCAAGGTTACGAGAGGGGAAGGAATTTAAAGTACCCTTCTTGCCCGGCACGACCACCGGTCTTTACTCAATGCTCAAGGGATCTTGGAAAATGCCGTTTGAATGGACTTTAATCACAAATTTATACAAGAGCACATCAATAAAATCAACAAAATGAGTGTGGATGTTTGTGCTTGTGTCATATGTGTTTAATAACCCTGCATGAGATGCTGAACTGCATTAACCTTGCTCAAATCACACCTGAAGACCTCAACATAAACCCACGGGCCCAACACAAATCACACCTGGATCACTAGCTAGACACCTGGATCAAACTGGTCCAGGCGCCTGGACGAATGATGGGCGCCTAGAAAAGGTTAATCCAAGCGCCTGGAAGCACTATGGGCACCTGGAACACATCAATACAGGCGCCTAGAGCATTGATCTGACAGAAAATTCTCCAATCTAGGCCTCAAAGCAAACAACAAATGTAATATTTATAACCTATTCTCACATGCTCAGAGTGATGTTCGATGACTCCATGGACTGAATGGATCTCAAAATCAACTTTATGACATGATATGAACTTAGAAATCTATGATATCTAGATGTATGATGGATGAATTGAAGAACATCTAATTGGTCTTAAATGTGCACCATGCTCATTTATGCATTTGATGAGCTGCCTACAAAAGACAATATGCACTTCTTAATTACAATGCAAAAAAACCTTCTCTTTTGAACCTTGATTCACTTCAAAATATCATAAACCATGTTTTTTTCTTTTTAAGTAGTTAACTAAATCATGCAAGGTCAGTGAGAAATGCAAATGACCAATAATGCTTCAAATAACTAAGAGAAAAAGGTAAAAATGCAGAAATCATGGCAACACAAATGGGATCCAGGCGCCTGCATTATGCAGGTCCAAGCGCCTGGATCAGGTGCAGGTGTATGTATAAATTTTTTTCTTTTGTGACACTTTCAACCTTCCCAAACTTTAAACTGATATTGGTGATCAGTAAAGGTTAGGTGGTACTCCCCTCAGGGCCCTTGAACACTGTTTTGGTAGAAAATCTACCTTTGGAAGCTTGATTGTTGAATTTTTGGAGCAAGTTTGGGTATTATTTGGTGGTTGATTGAGCTAGGATTCTGTTTCTAGAGCATTGATGGACTGATTATAGGTATTGAAGTTGGGGTTTGTTTGAGAGGGATGAAAAAGTGTTGATTTGAAGTGGAAAAAAGTAGGTTTGTGAATGGAAATGGGTGAAACTGAGAGGGATCAGTTTAGGGATGGAGATTCTGGTGTCATTTCAGCAGCATAACAGTAGGAGAGTGGGTGGGATTGAGCCTCTTCCAAATGGAGTGGGATGAGGTGTTTAAATAGGCACCAAGGGTGCAAAAAGGTCACTAGGAACCCTTAGGAGGTCAGCCAAGGGGGTCCACCAGGATACCCTATCTTCCGTCCATTATTTTGCTGCAAAAAATCTCTGCCAAGATCTCCAAGACACTCCTCCCCACCCATTTCACCTTGGGATGCAAGTAACTAGAGTAAGTCCAGGTGCCCATATTGATCAAATCCAGGCGCCTGGATTCAATGTGGGCGCCTGGAATTATCTAATCCAGGCGTTTGGACTTGGAGACAAAGCAAGATTCCAAACATCGTGGGGCCACTCCGGGTGCTACCGAACTTCGTTTTGCACACGGTTTGAAGCATTAAAAAGCTTGTCAAGTCTACTTTCTAATACAAGTGGTTTGAACCCAAGATGATTTGTACATAAAAATTTATGACCATTTTACCCTCAAAAGGTCAGGAAAATAAGTTGTTCTGGTAAAATGGGCATATCTCCCTCATTTCAAAACGGATTGAGACATATTATATATCAAAAAAGAGGGTTTTGAATGTACTAGAAGGTGATGCAAGCTCGGGTTTATTTTGAAGAGGTTTTGGAGGAGTTTCCAAGTTCACAATCAAGCCTTATGTGCTCTTATCGGGCATTTTCATCCTTGGGGATGCTTGATAAGTTTGTCGAGTCAAAATCGGGGTGTCTACAAGAAGGTTCTAGATTGCAGATCCTATGTGATAGGAAAGAATCCCATGAATAAAGGGATTTCCATTAAGATTCCATATTGGAAGAGGATTCCAATACGGGCAAGGATTCCTAACGTGAATAGAATCCTTGTAGAATAAAGATTGTATCGCTATATAAAACACGTCTCATATAGGAAATGAATCCTAATGGGAATAAGATCCTAGGGCAATGAGGACCCTTTGTAAACAAGTAACCTACACTTATAAATAAGACCTAATACCCATGAAGAAACATATGCTGTAATTCGTATTTACATGCTTTGTGTGTTTTGGCTTAGTTCAGTAACGCATTACTAACTTAAGTATCAGAGGACCTTTGCCGATGAGAGGCAAATGTGCTCTAACCGTTTATTGTCTTTAAAGTGCTAGGGTTCCGGCGAAGAGTGCATATTGTTAATCTTATAGAGGTGTGAAAATAGCATATCCGGATTTTCCCCCTATACAATGGGTTTCAACCTATGAATCACAGGTGCGATACGGTACGGGTGTGGGTAAGTGATACGGGGAAACCCAAAAAAAGTAAGGTAATCCGGCGAGGGTGGGACAAATTTTTTATTTTATTTTTTTTATTATTATGAATTTTAGCATGCTTCATTATACATAGGCATATTATGCCAATAGAAGCAAGATAGGGGCTCCAAAGTAATAAATCAGAAGATGGGATCTAAAGTGTAATTTGGCTAGATATAAAGGAAAAGAACGCTGATCTAGGTCCGGATCAGTCTCCACCTTCTCTCTCCTTCTCCGTATCTCTCTCTACCCACGAAGACGATTGCCGGCGAGTCGGCGACTGAACTCTCCTCCGGCGACACAGGTTTGGTTCTTTTCTCTCCGTCATTTACTCTCACCTCTCTTTTCTAGAGTTCTCTCCCTCTCTCTCTGCTCAAATTGGTACCAGTTTTGTTCCAGTCGCGTCCGGTGTACCCATGTCGTAACCCAGCCATACTAACGTATCCGTACCGGGAACGCGTACGCCTTAGATTTCAGCGTACCCGTGCTTCTTAGTTTTTACTCTAAAATTTGTGAACTGGGTATTCATAAAGAGTTAAAGTTTACTGGGTATTCAATTTTCTCTTTCATAATTTGTTTCTGATTTCGAATAATTTACAAAGAAAACTAATACGGATATAGTATACAGATTGGAGATGTCTGTTGTATTCATATGCTGTTAAGTGGGTGTTTGCAGAGTGGTGAATGTGGACTATCTCTATTTTTGCATGATCCTATATATTGACTCCATGAGTGACTAAACCTTTAAACGAAAGTTGAAGATGAAACCCCATAAACTTTATCTATTGAAGTTGTGTTTACAGTATAGTGTTTCCGGCTCCTTAATATTGATGTACATGAAATTCGGATATGAATTCAAACAGAATAGGTTTTCCAATGATTTGGTATCATCTATACTGTGATTTGTTTTAATGGGTGTATTTCTGTCTAAATTTCCTATACAATTCTTGATTTTTCATCTCTACTTCAGAGCCAATCTGGTCGTGATAAAGAAGACTATGGCATCAAAAGCCATGAGACCCATAAGGAACTACTGTTCTTTCATTCGTCGTTCACAAGGTTCTACTCCATCTGCCGAGTTTATTTTTATTCTTTTATTTGGTTGGAGAGGTTACTTGTGGGTTTTCTATTCATATGCAAGTTTCGTTTCTTATATCCTCATGAGATGAACTCTACTGTTTACTTTTAGGACTTTTTAATGTGCTATTATCCGGATACGCAATTACATTGGCTCTCTTAAATTGTGGCCGTATTTGGTTTGTTTTGTGCCCACGCCATCTTTAAAGACCACCATTTAATTAAGCATATTATGAGATGTGTGTTTCACCACGTATGGTGTCTGCCGAGCCTTCAAGTCTCATATATTCCATCGAGTTTGAAGCGAATTTACTTTAGTCCTTCTGCTTCTAATTTGAAAAATATGAACCTTATAGTTCTTGATTGTTATCAATGTCGACCCTCTGTCACCTTCCGTCCATTTTTTAGATGGAAAACACACACATGCTATCCACTTGAGTGCATTAGAGGGTATAGAGAACATTGTGCATCTATTGAACCAAGGGAGGTAAAACAGGGGCAAAAGGGCCCTTAAACCCCTGTCCTTGCAATGGACTCTACCAAGTTCAAGACAAGACACAATATTCAATCCCGAAAAATACAACACATTCACACACACGCACACACATATATGTGCTGTATTTTATTCATACTTATATCCAGGAAAAGATTAAGAACGAGAACCCATTTACAGAACCAGAGTGAAACAAAATCACGCTACTAATCCATTCATATCTACAACAAACAAGCACGCGCACACAGTTGTTTTGTGAGAGAGAGATCACACTCCCACTTGGACTCCAATTTAGACTTTTAACCGGTCCACTGTACCTCATCTCGAATTTCTTCTCCTCTGATTGTTACTCCTTTGGCGTCACGGCTTCTCCTGTGAATTTTGTGGTTGGGAATTGTTCGACTACTACTCCTGGGATGAGTTTTGGGTTACTTAATTCACTTGGTTTCTTTTAGCCTTTCATGGTGAGTTATCTCTTCGTTGAATATGTTTTTTTTCCATTTCCCTTTTTAGTTTGATTTATATTGAGGGTATAGATTGAGTACCTGGGTGATAGAGTAAGTTCAGAGCTCGGGAAAGGAGAAGAAAGTTTTGTGGTGAGTAAGAGGGAGTGTGTGATGTTAATTTGTGACTGGCGGAGTGGCAGAGATGGTGGCAGTAGGCAGGTGGTTGATTTTTTAGAGACAGAAAGTAGTATTTTATGGGTTTAGATTGTTGGAGTACTTACAGGGGAATTTGAAGGAGTTGGGGAAAATGCTGTGCATGGATAATGAGGTATTTGGGCTGATTTAGTGGTGAATCGGAGCCGATGATGCACAATAGGGGCGGGAAGGGTGGTGTTGAATGGTGATGGTTAGTGGTGTGATGAAAGGTAATGATGGAGATGGAGGAAGAGAGAAGTGGTGGTGATGGAGATGGAGGATGAGGGAAGTGGTGGTGATGGATGAGGACAAGATGAAGGGGTGTAGTGAATGAGAGGGCTAGACAATTTGTGGTAGATGACGGGTGTGGAGGTTCGCCATTAAAAATTGTGGTGGGAAATGGCTTCATAGCAAAAAACCCAACAACCCCCCCACCCCCCCCCCAAAATAATATACATGCACGTACATGATCCTAACAGGCCGAAATGTCCCATTTAAATCTCTAATGTGGTCACTGTGATAGCAAATAATCCTGACAGACCGAAAATGTCCCATTTACATCTCTAATGTGCTCGCGTGGATAGATAATGTGTGTTTTCCATCCACAAATAGGATGGAAGAGAACAGAGGGTCGACAGGAACAATCAAGAACTATATGGTTAATATTGTTCAAATTAGAAGTTTAAGGACTATCTAAAGTAAAATTATTTTCAAACTCTAAGGTATATGTAAGAAATTTATCCATTAAAGTGTCAACAGAAATTCTAATAATCATGATTGGTACTCCAAACTAAAGGGGTTTTAGCAACCATTAATTATTTACATCTGCTACGGACTATCACTCATATCGTACTTGCATCGCTTTGGAAAGAAAACATCCAGTAACTACTCTATATGATTCAAGACAGATATTCTCAAAACCCAACTTTTATGCAGAAAAATTGAAAATAATGTCGTGGTTAAAATTTGAAATTATCAGTTGAAATATCTGTTTAGATCTTGAAACTTTTTTCTCCTTGTTCCTATTAGTCATTGTAACATTTTGATGATTAATGAAACTCTTTTGCCGCGCCCAAAAAAAAAAAAAAAATCTGTTAAGGTCTTATATTAATGAAGTAGAGATGCCCGCACCACATCATTCTATGCAGAATGTTGGAATTCCAAGTCGAGAATTAATTCTTTATGCAAGATTAAATTCATATTTGAATTTTGAGATATCACGACCTTGCCTCACTGTACTATGCTTCAATTCAGGATCACCGGCCTGTGTGTTTGGACCCCTTGCGACAGAGAAAATCGCATGGCCAGAGTTGTTGGGGCAGGGGGCTGGAGATGCAATGAGGAAAATCAAAGAAGATATGCCAGAAGCTGTGATTGAGGTGCTTACCCTACCTTGCATGTACACCTTGGAGTTGAGACCAAATAGGGTTCGGTTAATCATTGATGGCCCTGGAAAAGTTGTCCGCACTCCTGAAGTTGGCTGATTAGTAAGAGTTACCTTCTCTTCTTACTAACTTTGGATCCAGACTAACTTTGGATTGTTAGTGGTTTATTGGCTTTTTGGATTTGATGTATGGGAGAATGACTTGTTAGTTGTTTTTTTTTATTTGATGTATGTAAAGCGTGAAATACCAAAAAAGCCGAGAAGCTTCTTTGTGGAACAGGGTCCAGATTGTTCGATGGCTGCTTGGTGACGCTGCTCCTCTCTTACACCTTTTCATTTCCTTCCCTTCTATCACGTTCTGGTCTAGCATAGAACAAAAAAAGTTAATTCATCCAAATCTCCAACGCGTTCACTTTGGATTCTCAAATTTGCAGAGTTATTCCGAATCTTTTGAGAATCTGTGGACTCCCTTTGATAGTAAATTTGTTAGCATATGCTGTTGCCTAATGACTTGTTAGTCGTTCGAAAATGTTTTCTGCAAAATAAAAACGATATAATAGTGTTTCAAACCGTTCGATGTTAATGGCTCTGTGTTATTCGAAAGCATATCGACACATGGTCTCTGAAAATTGGTCCGAAGATCGTGATGTAGGACAAGTTTTGGAAAGTTTTATGTTAGTATTTTTTTCATTGAAGAATCATATTTTTGCATGGAAAGTTTTGGTAAGATTAGAATATTACCTTTTTTTTTTAGAGTTGATTTCATTTTCCTATTATATTAGAATTCTTGGTCTTGAAAAAAAAATCAGGATTTTAGTTTCAGAAAACTTCTTTATTTATGTTTTTTTTTTTTAAATTACTTCGTGTCCAAGTCGTGCTAGGAATGTATTGACTCTTGGAAATTTTGAATATCATGTGATGTTCTTAATTAACCACAATTATATATATATATATATATATATATATATATATATATATATATATATATATATATATATATATATATATATATTATTAGCCTTTTGGTCGCTTAGGTTAAAATATTTAATGTTGGAAAGAAAATATAATTCTCTCATTTATTTCAGCCGTCAGAATAGGATGCGAAGTTTTCGTAATTAGTAGGTATATGATGAAATTGAAAAATTTGTACTTCCTCCGTCCCTTTTTAAGTGTGTTGATTTGTCAATCAACTTATTAAAAAAATATAATCATTATTACACTTTTCACATTAACTTGTACCACCACTTTACACTTATCACATTA
The DNA here is from genome assembly GCA_020921065.1 of Vaccinium darrowii. Taxonomy (NCBI): domain Eukaryota; kingdom Viridiplantae; phylum Streptophyta; class Magnoliopsida; order Ericales; family Ericaceae; genus Vaccinium; species Vaccinium darrowii. The sequence goes on along the minus strand of CM037151.1, from coordinate 17,507,694 downwards.
ACCTTTACAAGCTTGGGTTGCAAAAAGGTCATTAAAAGGACTTAAAAGGTCCTTGAATGTAAAAATTCACAATTTGTGCAAAAGTTGATTAACAAAATTTTCTATAATCTTGCATACAAAAGTTGATTAACAAAATCTTTTATAAAATACCATTACAAAAATTTAAACGTATAGTTATAAAAAAAAAAAAAAACTTGTAATACTTCAAAATTTATTAGTTGAACATTAATCTTCTCAGGCAAATGCACGAATTAAGTTTTCGTAATCAAGCATTTTCTCTGTATCTACTTTAATCCTCCATTGTTGACCAAAGATAAATTCTACAATTTGAAAAGCTTCATTTTTCCGGACGCAACTGTAATCCGTATATGTAAGGACCCTAAATCTTTGGCCTACTTTCATGTGTAGCATGCTTAGATAAAAAATAATTAGACCTAACTTATATGAGGGCCTTAAATATCTGGAGGCCCCTATTTTAAACAATTTTTGGCAGGCATAGGGTTGTAGTGCCCTGATCTGATAGTTCATCTCCACAATAAATGGTTCAAATTTACGGATGTATTTTTCCTGCTAAGATTATACTCTTACCGCTAAGAGTTACTAACAAACATATGAAGCGTTAGTTGCGGACATGAACGATCCGGATCGGGGGACTACAATTCTTGGGGTACTGCAAGGTCCCCAAGTCCATTTTTGGGGGTTTGAAACCGTTGCTTCATGTCTTATGCCATAAGCTGACTCTAAGACTATTTAGTGTTTCTCTAAGCGAACAAAGTTCGTAGTTCGAAAAGGTTTCCTAAAAAACAAAAATTATAGGAACACAACTTTAAACGCAACTACGGATATAGCCATGTCCCAAGTCTACAGACATCGATCAAATTGCCCTAGAATTATATTCTAGGCACATTGTGTTTGAAAATTTGTTCTAATGGAGTACAAGATTTGGCAAGATTTATGTTCTTATTTCTGTCATTCTAGAATTATATTCTTTCTTAGTCTACAAAAATTAAGATTTTAGTTTTGGTAATTTCTTTATTGGTTTTTGTTTGTTTTTACTCTGTTAGCCAAGTCATGGTAGGACTGTAATGTCTGATAAGCACAAAAATTGACATTGAAACTTCCTTATCATGTGATGTTAGTAGTTAATTAAGCACAGTTATTCATTTTTATTAGCCTCCTGGTCGCTTACGCTAAAATATTGAATGTTGGAAAGAAAAGATAATTTTATCATTTTTTAAGCAGTTAAAATAAAGTACGAAGTATAGGCGGAGTTTAAATTTGCCGAATTATTCATGAAAGGAATTTGGCCAAGAATGGATATGCACACGCGAGTTTAGCCTTCTGGTTGGGTATTTTTTGGAAGGGGTTTTTTTACTATGATTTTAAAAGAGGGGACTCTAATAACAAAAATACTACGGACAGAGGTCTATGTACAGATGCGGATACAGATATACTAGAAATAGACCGGCATTTATAGGTCAATGTTCTGTACGTGGGATGTGTGCACGGACGTATGTGTCCTTAGCATTGGTCTTCATGTAAAAAGAGGAAAGCCTAAGTGCAATTAGTTCCTAAAAATAAGAGTTTTGGTAAACTATATGATGACGTGTAGGGCCTACTTTGAGGTCCGGCACAAATGATCCAAACTGTTCATTAAACTTAAAATAATTCGTCCGAATTCTGAATAAAAAGTTAGAAGATTGGATCAAGGCCTTGCAGTCATCCGATTGAGCTGATTTTTCCCATCATACTTGAAAATTTATTTAATTTAATGAACGGTTTAGATCGTTTATGTGGAACTCGTAAGTGGGCTTCACACGTCGTCTTTGCTCGATCTCCTTTGGTCTGTGCGAATAGACGGGAAAAAGTCTGCTAATTTGGTTTTAAAGGAGGGGACTATTTAGGTAAAAGAGGAATGCTCTTTACTCAAAATCCTCGGCAATTAAGTTGGTTAGGATGTGGGGTCCAATGAAGTTCAAGAAAATCCCACGAGTAATTAGTGCCTAAAAATCAGAGTTTTGGAAGGATTAATTTGATTTATCTTTGGCTCAGACTCCATATAAAAAGGATAGTAGGGTTTCTTTGGAGAGGGAAAAACGCACTGCGAGGAGAAGAAACAGGGCTGCGGCAAGAATAAGAGGAAAAGAAAAGGTATTTAACATATTTTGTAAAATCTTTATTTTTTTCGTTATTGGAGTTCTGTTTTTGCGTGATCATAAGTGACAAAACCTTCAAATTAAAGTCGAAGATGAGACCCCATAAATATTATTGATTAAAGTTACGTGTATGATTTTTTTCAACTTGGGTTTATTATATGTTTTTTTAGGCTCCTTATTATTAAGGGTGAGCAGAAAACCTGTCAAACCGTGAA
>CM037151.1:17332823-17502823 GCA_020921065.1 Vaccinium darrowii | reverse complement strand
CGTTGGAAAGGAATTTGGCCCAGAATGGAAATGCAAGTGATTTTAGCCCCTTTTTTTTTTTGGTGATTTCAGAAGTGATTTTAGCCTTCTGAGTTCTGACAAGGATTTTAGAGGAGACTTGACTCACACTTCTGAAATAAGGTGCCCCGGAGTAGCATTGGAGCATCGATGTCCCCATAAACATGGACCTTTACATTGAAAAAAAGAAGCAAATTTTTACCATTTGATCTGAACCACCCAAAAAAACACTACAAGAAATTAGAGGATTTGTGACAAACGAATAGGTCGCTAAAAACTAACATATTGTCGCAAATTGATACAACATGGTGAAGCTAGCCGCTGCAACAAGCTAATTGTATTTGAAATTTCACAATTAAAACACAAACTGGCTACTATATCACTACAAGAAAAAACACCAATGGTGACACGAAAAACTGTCACCGAATGCCCAATATTTGTCACTGATTATCATCGGTGACACAGAATGTGGGTGCCATTGTATCCGTGACACTGAAAGTCAAGGGTGACAAAAATTGTGCACTTGTCACGGAATGTTGTCAACAGTGACAGAAATATGGTGTCACTGAAGAGAGATTTTCCGTGACATAGTAAGGTGTCACTGAAAGCAATGGTGACAACAATATAGTTGTCATAGAAAAGAGATCTTCTGTGACAAGAATTGTCACTGAAAATATTTACCTTGACAACTAAACACGTGTCACTGATAATATTACCAGGTAGGCACACAAAGGTGACAACCTCTTTTTGAACTCTTTTTGTCACAAAAAAACACAATCAACATAATTGTGCCACCCAATATATCATTTCGCACCTGCTTACAAAGTTTCAAATATTTGTATCTAGATACACCCATTAGCAAAACTTATACCGCAAAGAAGCAAAGTATCATTCAAATCAAATATCCAACAAGTCAACATTCTATCATCCAAGTTCACAACCCTTCAAAATATTTATCCTTCAACAATAAACTCTTCAAACTTAATAGCATTAGCATAACTACGAAACATCCGTACACGGTGTGTCGTGTCGAATGACAAAAATAACTCTAAACAAAAGTTTCAGTTAACTACCAAAAAGTTTTCAACTCCATCTTGGTTAACCACCAAAAAGTAACTTCATCTCGCGATAGTCACCTACCTGTATAAAATCACAACAAAAAAATACAGTTATTTAACATGTTATGAAGCCTAAACATAAGATACACTATTACATCACAAAGGAGCTAGATAATGAACTCCGTAGACAAATCTTTAAGCCATCAATTTTCAGTTGAAATCCTAAGATGAGAATAGCTCATACGTATTGCCTTTGGACCTTGGCCAAATACAAACACAGAAATTGAACATAACAAACATTGGGAAAAGTGTGAGCCTTACCTTAAGCTTAAGCACAGATACAACTTCGCACCAACTTTAAAATTCGTGACTTCAGATCCCACCTCTATTACTTCACCTCCTACATAAGTGAAGGAAAAAATTCAGCCCAGAAAATATCTAGTAGTGCTTTTATGGTTTACATTGTAAAGCACTAAGCACATAAAGATAAACAAAGGCCCGCCTTCCCTTTACAAATTTCAATGCAAAACAACCAATTCAATCAAATTCAACATTGTCTTTTACTTTTAGCTACTATAAACTCCTATTCGAGCACCAAAGATCACATTTTCAACGAAGTAAAATCATTTCCAGCACATATAAAGCACAGTTTCAGCACTTAACAGTGCAGTTCCATCACTTAACAGTGCAGTTTCAACATTCACACTGATTTTCAGCAACCAACTAATAGTTTTGACAACCCAAAACTCATTTCAGCACTCTGAAAACCTGTTTTCTGCATCAAAATAGCAGTTACAGCAACATTTTTAGTCTTAAAATGGCATTTTCAGCAACAAATAATGGTTTTCTGCAATTTGTCACACATTTTCAGCAACTACGTTTCAGTTCCAGCACTAATAAATACAGTTGCTAGCTTCCAATTGTACAAAATCAAGCAATTAGATATGTAATAAAAGAAAAAACACTGCCAGCAGGATAGCAATTGGGCTCCTACCAATGCAACTTGAAAACAATACATATGCATTTTTTTTAAATAAAAAAACAGGATATAGAAAGTTCCTAAAAAAACAGAAGATTAAATTTTTCCTAAACAAAAGTTACTTACCGAGCAACTGGATCAAGGTTCTACATCGGGATCTATATCACTATCAGATTCATAAGGCAACTCATTTTCCTCATCTTCGAAAGGATCTCCCATTGATTCGTCGTCTTCATCATCGATAGAATCTTGATGTTCTTCGTTGTCTAACTGTAGGACTACACTAGTTGGAATAATCTCGGGATCTATGTCACTCCTAGTAAATTGAACATCAAAGGGATCTTCAGCAGCAATGGGGACAAAATCAGTAGTTGCAAAATGTTCTACTACTGCCAGTATTATACCATTCGCATTGAAACAAAACTACTTGATGTCCTAATATATAATTTAACTCCAACACTCTGCACAAGTAGCCGTAGTAGTCTATGGTTTTCCCCTCATGCTCTCCTTCCACAACCACGCCACTATTTTGACTTTTACGACGACCATCTCGGTCTCGAGTATGAAATCGAACACCATTAGATATGCAACCAGAATAGATACTGACATTCACAAGAGGACCATTGGCTATGGACCACAATTCGTCAGTTGCTTCTAGTGATCCTTGTGCTCGTAGTTGATTTATCTGCAGAAACAATAAATGGCACTATGTTATAATCAATATATGCTCATAACTTAACAAATCATAAGAGTTTCTTTTGGATCTTACATGGTTTTTGAACCAGTTTGGAAATTCCTCTTGCTGTCTCTTTGGGATGTTAAATGCACTCTCATTTTCTAACTGACTTTTGTGTTGCCTACTTACAAACAAGTCATTAATAGTAATGGTTAGACATGACTCCTAGAAATGAGTTATGAATAGAAAAAAGTTGATGTTTACTTACTCTAAATAGTGTCGTATCTCAGCACTATTGTTGAGCACAAACCAATGAGCCATATCTTTTTCCTTTTCCGTCATAATACTCGCCCTTTTCATTAATCCAAAAGGACGAACAGTTTGGTTAAAGACTGCTAAACCCGTACCTCGGACACCACCATCAACATTTCGCTCAGCTCGATTAAAAACTGTCTCCATGCCACCAAGATACATTGAACAAAAAGTTAGACACTCTTTGACAATGTAAGCCTCGGAAATTGAACCTTCTGGATAGGCTCGATTGGTAACGTATCCTTTTAAAGTACCCAGTAGCCTGTTACATAATAGTTGACAATTTTATTAGTAGTATCATCTGTGAGGTTTTATATATTTTAATTGAACTATAACAACATTTATGCTAAAGACTCACCGTTCGATTGGATACATCCATCGGTATTGCACCGGCCCTCCAAGCATGGCTTCGCGAGGCAAGTGAATAGCAAGATGAACCATGACATCAAAGAAAGCTGGAGGGAAAATTTTTTCCATCTTGCACAATATAAGCACTATACGCTCCTGTAGGTTCTCCAAATCCTTCACCCGTAGTGTCTTTGAGCATAACTCTCGAAAAAAATTTCCTAACTCAAACAGCACGGTACTTATATCTTTAGCAAGGTAGCCATGCATTCCAATGGGAAGAAGTCTTTGTAAGAGGACATGGCAATCATGACTTTTCAAACCTGATAACTTATCACCCTTTGCACTCACACATCTTGATATATTTGCTGCGTAACCATCAGGATACCTAATTGACTTCAAAAACTCATAAAACCCATGTCTCTCCTCCGAAGATAATGTGTAAAATGCTTGGGGCTTTTGAAGGGACCCATCTGCACTCCTTAATAGATGCAACTCTTTCCTTATCTTCATATCCTCCAAATCTAAGCGGGCTTTTTCTGTATCCTTATTCTTTCCTTCTATGTTCAATAGAATTCCAAGCAATGCTTCACATATATTCTTCTCTATGTGCATCACATCAAGATTATGTCGGAGCTTGAGTTTCTCCCAATAAGGAAGCTAAAAAAAAATGCTTATTTTTGACCAATTCAACACTGGATCATCTCGTTTTCTCTTGTTGCTTGGATGCTTTCCAAAGTGTTTATAAGTCCCCTTGCATACTTGCTCAAATATTTGTTCACCCGTCAGATCCGAAGGCTTTAACCTGTGCTCACTCTTGCCGTCAAAGAGACGGCTCCTTCTCCAAGGATGGTCATTAGGTAACCATCGGCGAGCTCCTGTATAACCTATCTTACTCCTCAATTTTTGTGATGAGGCGTGTTCATTACAGCTTGGGCAAGCCAAATAACCCTTTGTAGTCCATCCAGATAAGTTTCCATATGCTGGAAAATCATTAATGGTCCACAAAATTGCTGCATGCATTCGAAAAGTTTGCTCAGTTGAAGCATCATAAGTAATCACACCATCTTTCCATAACTCTTTCAGTTCGTCAATCAATGGCCTCAAGTAAACATCGATGTCTCTCCCAGGTGCTAGTGGTCCAGGAATAAGCAAGGACATCATAGAGAAAGGTGCTTTCATACACTTCCAAGGAGGAAGGTTGTAAGGTACAAGTATCACAGGCCACATACTGTAGGAGGTACTCATATTGCCAAATGGATTGAAACCATCAGTGGCCAATCCTAACCTCACATTTCGGGCCTCCTCGGCAAACTCAGGATATAATCGATCAAAGTCTTTCCACGCCTCACCATCAGCTGGATGCCTTAATACCCCATCATCTATTCGCTTCTCCTTATGCCATCTCATATCTGTACAAGTTTTTTTGGACATATACAATCTTTGCAACCTAGGAGTCAGCGGAAAATATCGTAAAATTTTATGAGGGATCTTTTTTCCCTCACCATCGCTTAACTTGTATCTAGGCTCTCCACAAACAGGGCAATTTTCCAAATTTTCATTCTCTTTCCAAAAAAGTGCACAATCATACTTACATGCATGAATGGGCACATATCCCAATCCCAAGTCACGTAGGAACTTCTTTGCTTCGTAAATGGTGCCTGGAATCTCTTGATCACTTAGTGGAAGAAGTTCCTTTAACAACCCCAATAACGCATCGAACGACTTATTGCTCCACTTGTTCAACACCTTAACATGAAGTAGCTTAATAACAAAGGACAATAAAGTGAATTTGCATCCAGGGTATAACTCTTGATGAGCATTATTCAACAGTTTGTCAAACTTGCTAACATCCTCCCTCTCGACACTGTTAGGCACCTCATGTAGCTCATCTTCTTCATCATTCATGATTGTAGCCATATAGTAATCATGAACTAAATTTGGTAGATCGTCTTGCTCCTGTTCATCTTCCACTGTATCATTCCTAACGCCTTCCCTATTATCACAACGGTTTTCATTTGACACATTTGCCTCATTCATAGGAACAGACTCACCATGGTGCACCCAAGTCTTGTAAGATGGTGCTATCCCATTTTGTATTAGATGAAAGGCTACAACAATACTAATATGATGTTCAGCATTCATGCATTTCTTACATGGGCAGCGAATTGCATCATCTGAACCAGTGTTTGCGATTGCAAAATCGACAAATGATTTCACCCCGTCTCGATACTCTATGCTCATTCTATTCTTAATTGACATCCAGCTCTTATCCATATTTGGTAACCTGCACATACAATAAAGGTAACAAATTTAATTCAATCAAATTAAACCTTGTCTTTTACTTCTAGCTACTATAAACTCCTATTCGAGCACCAAAGATCACATTTTCAACGAGGTAAAATCATTTCCAGCACAAATAAAGCACAGTTTTAGCACTTAACAGTGCAGTTTCAACATTCAAATTGATTTCCAGCAACCAACTAATAGTTTTGACAACCCAAAACTCATTTTAGCACTCCAAAAACCTGTTTTCTGCATCAAAATAGCAGTTACAACAACATTTTTAGTCTTAAAATGGCATTTTCAGCAACAAATAACAGTTTTCTACACTTTGTCACACAGTTTCAGCAACCACGTTTCAGTTCCAGCACTAATAAATACAGTTTCTAGCTTCCAATTGTACAAATTCAGCATTTAAACCAAAGTCTAGTTAAAATTTTACCATAAGATCAACCATATGAACAAGTAAAATTTAGTATGAAATGATAGATTCCATAGTGTTGCATTATTCCATAGTGCTGAACAAGTAAAATTTAATATGAAAGAAGGGTTGCATTATTCGACTTCGAGGCCATAGTGCTTGTGCTAGTTAGTTTTAAGGAAATGGGCCCTTTGCTTTAGCTAGTACTTTAGGTATTAATGGGTGATAATGGGGTGGTCGTTTCATGCTTTCTACCTTATTTTTCTCATTTTCCTTCTCTCTCTCTCTCTCTCTCTCTCTCTCTCTCTCTCTCTCTTTTCCATGGACTCTTTTTACCTCCAAAGAAATAAAGATATCAAACCAAATATATCCTTAGATATATAAAACTAATTAAGGTTGGATGGAATAATACACAAACCTAAGACAATAACCCACATCAGAAAAAGTAAATGAAAAGTAGTTGACAAGGCTTTGCAATTTGAATCCTCTAGTTTACGTGCAAGCAATGATGAATTTGAATCATCACTTGGCATATAGATACACAACACAGTCCACGGATCTATTGCACGGTAATGAAACTAACAAACTTTCACATTATGACCTAATAAGCCACCACACAACACTAGTCGCTGATCTTGTAATCCAAATCGGTTTACCACGTGGTGGTGTTCAATTTTCACAATCCAACTATACCACCAAAGTTTAATCCTGCCCAATGGTACTTTGATGTACATGTACAAAAAGTTTTGAACCATCTTGTAATCAACATTAGGAATATTGTAATTCGTCCAAAATAAATGCTCCAGACTAAAAATTAAGATTAAAAAACATAGGATTGCTTGATTCAAACTTTCAGAGACATGTATATTGTAGAGCTTCAAAAAGAAGAGTAGAAGACCCACACACTTTCAGAACTTTCCAATTTCCAAATAGCCAGCAAAGGCAACTCGCAAAGCTAAGAAAATTTTGTTTGTCCAATTCTGTTCGTCCTATTTTCTAACACAATTTCCACGAGATAATCAATCAATAACACATCCATTGAGAACGAAACTGGAAAATACAACCCGAAGATGGCGACATCACATGAGACCAGAACAAGGGCATCTATGTGAAAAATAATTCAGCAGATTCAGGTTCGCCTCCACATCAAGGACAAATAGCATATGGAAAAAGCTTTTGTCGGGATCGGACAGTGCCAACAACAATTTTACCTTTCAAAGGCAGCCCCCATAACTCAGGCAATTCCAAGAAATCCCAAACTAAGTAGATTCAGATTGATTCATTTCATTATGACCACTATTTATAAACAAGGATTTGACCAACCTACACGCAGCATTTGAAAATCGGGGTTCTGCAAAAGAGAATCCATCCAATCTCATGAATGTAAAGACAACTTGTGCTGGATTGTCACATACAAGGACAACATTGTGCTATTCACCGAATCAATATTGAAAACGAGTTAACTAAATCCAAAAACAAAATCGTTAAGATGAAAATCCCCAACTAAAAGAGAGGATACCTTAGATTTGACTGTCGTGTGGATACCTTGGCTTCCGATTCAGACTTAAATCTACAAAATCGAAACAGAAATTCTGAAAACCTAAAAAGTACAAAATCAGAAGACATTTTAAGAACAAGTTACAGATAAGGGAGAAATACCAAAAACAAAGAGAGGGAGGGAGAACGATGGTGGTTGAAGAGAAGGAAGAACCATGTGCTTCTTACCCGGTAGTGATGGTTGCAGAGAGTGAGGGAGGCCATTAATTACAGCGGGAGGGACTCAGGAGAGCCAGAGTACTTCCACCAAAACAAAAAAAACCAAGAAATTGGAAGAAATTGTTGATATGGATCTGTAATACCTGCGGTTTCGTCCTCCACGGTGGTGGTGCCAGAGAGAGGAGATGCGGCGGCAGCCGAGTTGGACAAGGATGGGGGCGTGGTGGTGGTGGACGCTGATGAGGTAGAGAGACACAGAGAGACCGTGAGAGCTTCAGGAATCAGGCGTTGTGAGAGATTGAGGCAGAGAAGAGTATAATTAGGGCTTTGTTTTGGGGACGAGCAAAACCATGAAACTACGTAGTTTTACTGGGGTTATTTTTGGTGCCTCAGTGAAACGACGTCGTTTTACTCTTCAAATAATTTTTTAGAGCCCGCCTAAATGGCAGGAGATCGCCAGCGGGAAAATTCAGATCTTTCGGTGACACGTTTGTGCTTGTCACCGATTTTTTTTTTCTTTCAGTGACAGAAAATTTTGTCACCGAATCTCCTCTACATTTGGCGCCTTTGTTAAAGCTTTTCCGTGACAAGCATAAATTTCTTTTGTCACTGTTGTGAGTGTTCCGTGTCAACATCAATTTTTTGTCACCAAAGGGTGTCAAAGGGTGTCACCATTGGTGTTTTTTCTTGTAGTGTATGTTCCATAATAGGTGACCAGAAGGATCTAGTCACGATAAGGCTCTGATTTCGTGACCAACAACCGGTCATTAAAAGGACTTAAATTTGGTCATCTTTTACAAGCTTGGGTCGCGTAAAGGTCCATTGAAAATAAGAATTCACGTGATTTGGTGACTAAAGAGCTAGTCATGCCATACACAAACTTGGGTAAAAAAAAAAAAAAAAGGGTCAACCGGATATCACCATCCACCAGCTTTGGTAACTAATTTGTTGGTCGCAAAGGTTGAACAAATGAAGTGCATAATCCAAAATATTTGGACGCTGAAATAAAACGGGGCTGATAAGTTGAAGTCTTCCAGCACAAGAAAGGGTCCAAAAGGGGAACAATGAGAGAAATAAGAGGAACACCGTGCTCCCTAACAGGGGGATGAGGGGGCCTTGTAGTGCCCAAAGCACTCAGTGGCGGACGCAGGAGTGTAGCTGTGGGGGGCCACTCCATAGAAAGGGGGGCCACTCCATAGAAAATATACAGAAAAATTAAAAAATACACTGAAAAAATTAAAAATTTGTCGAAAATTGGGGGGAGTGCGGGGGCCGAACACCCCCCTCGCACCCCCCCAGTTCCGCCCCTGAAAGCACTACAGAGTTGTAATCCCAATCACAGTTGTCCGTTCGGCAATCAATCATCTGTATTATTTTATATGTAAATACTTATCTTTACCTAAAGATAACGTGAAAATAATCCAAACCGATGATTGCCGAACGAATAGCTGTGATCAAGGCACTACAACCCTATAATGCTTTTGGGCACAACAGGGTCCCGCTTCCTTAACCAGGAGAATGAAAAACTCCATATATAACTTAGCTATGAAGTACGTAGCTATCAAAAAAAAAACTTTGTGACAAATATAACTATGAAAATTCTTCCTCAAAATAACGTATTGTATATATATGAAAAATCAATCGAATATCTAGAATATGAATAGCCCAAGTCTAGACAGCACAAATCAGGGCAGCAAACCATTTGAATTAAATCAACAAACTGCTTTAATGGAATTCAATTCCTTTCCTTTTGAACAAATTCCCTCCGTTTAATTTTATCTGAAAACAAGTATAAAATCAATCCAATCCATAGTACTATCAAAATTTATATACATGTGTAGGTATCAAACCTGGAAATTTATTACTTGTATAAATTCATAACACCCTCAAAAGAGGAACGACCACCCACAACCCTGTCACCACCACCACCATCACCATCACTGGAATCGCATCGATTCTCGTACCGATAAATAAAACTCAACCCCACTAACACCTCCGCCACCGCCGCCTCCACCTTCTCCTTATCCGAAAAATGCAGAGTCTGCAATAACAAAACCTGGGGCTTCGACTCGAATTTTCTCTTCTCGACACTCCTCTCCGCCTGCCACCTCACCGTGTCGTTCGCCACCGGACCCAACCACCCCATTATCTCGCTCATGGCCTCCCTCCACCCCTTTGCCAGTAACTCCCCATCTCCGCCCCCCTCCTCTGCCCCAATACTCGCATTTTTCGCCAACTTTGTCCTCACCAGAACTTTCAGATTTTCTGGCAACATGTCATACATGGTCTTCCGAGCGCTGTCTCCTATCGTCACCGATGAATCCAAATACTTCTCTAACGACAAAATCAAGTTGGCGTAACGCATTGTTAGCCCGGACCCACCAACGGTCGCGGGCCCTGCTGCATTAAACACCCTGTTGTTGTTGTTGTTATTGATGTTGTTGTTAGTCCCCGTACCAACCGAAAACAGAATCGATTTCTGGCTATGAAATCTGACCAATTTCGGTTTGGTAAGGGTTGGGATGGGGCCCGATCGGGTCATTATGTTCTGATCTTTCATCGGTTCGATTAAACAGTACTCGGGTTGGATCCGAATCGTATCTCTCTTCTGCGGAGGGCGAACGTTGCAAAGGGACACGTGAGGTAGGCACGGTACATACGGCCCGAAAACAACGCAGATTCTGGCGTAAACAATGCAAACGATTCGAGCCATGAGACCGACGCTCTTGTCGAACGTTTGGCTCCACAGCGAACTCTCTCTCAAATGACGAACTTGTTTCCTCTGGTAACTTATCTTCTGGTTAAACATGTCGAAATTCATCGATTGCGCCTGCAACGCCAATCTGCTGTTGTTGCTGTTGTTCCTCCATTGATTCAATTTCCGTTCGGAAATTTCCATTTCCGATAGAGATTCCAATGCAGAGTACAGGCCAGATGTGGCCGATAACAGCTTCTCCATCTTCTCAATCCTCTTTTGAGAATCTCTCGAGCCGTATTCGAGTTTTCCCAAATCGATTATGCCCAATTTGAGGTCCGTGTAAACGAGGTCGAACCGTTTCAGGCCGAAATCGGAGCATTTGTCGCCTAACCTTGCGATGGTGGCGGCGGTTTTATCGAGGTCTTCGAGCGTCTCTGCGCAGGCGAGGGTCAAGAGGAATGCCTCGTCTTTCGAATTCAAGTACTTGACGCCTTGGGATTTCATGACCTCGTTACGTAGCTTTGATATCTCGGCCTCGTCGAGGGACTTGTAGAGGGAGAGTAATCGGGACATGGTCTTCGCCGTCTCGAACGCGAGGATCCCGACGTGGGTGGCGGAGGCGGCCGAGGTCGTGGTTTCCGGGCGGCGCCTGAGGTGGTCGCTGACGCGTAAGCCCATTTCCATCAGCCACCCCATTGTGTTGAAAACCATACGGGGATTTTACCAATCCCCTTCCTCTAATTTAATAACCGAATATCCGAACAAGCTTTGATCAATTCGAGACCCTGAATGAAGATATTCGAATTCTCTCCGCCCGGACTTCAAGAGAGAGATTTCCGGCAAAGTGATGATTTGGGTTTGTTTTCTTCTCTTTTCAAACGGGAATAAAGGGAAAAAAAATCTGATAACCAGATATTCGTGCTAGTTTCGAATTTTATCGTGTCTGTAAATTTGATTGGCTTGTTTGGGCCTTGGGGTAATCCAGGGGTAGGGGTATGTTTATATACGAGGAGGAGGGAGAATGGGAATGAAAAAGGAGAGAATTTTCGGAGGGGTTTCATGGGGACGCGTTTGGACTTTGGAATACGCGCCACGTAGGAATATAGTTATGGATGTGGGGTTGGAATTTGGAAACGGTTGGTTGTTTTGTTTTTTTTCATTCATTATTTCTAATGTATTACGCAGGGGAGGAGGATTGAGACTCAATCTCGGAATGCAGTGTGACACATCCAAGAACTCTACCGCATGAACTAGCCACCACTTGCACGGTTGGTTGTTTAGATGAGTGTCGTTTGGAGCAATTTTTCAGTGCTGGGTACGACATGGTACTTACACGCGCGATCTGAACCATTCATTTCGGTTTTGGACAGTCCGAATTACAGAGAAAGGAACGAGAGAGAGAGGAGAAGAGAAATGATTTCGATCTGGACCGTCCAATGTATTTTTAAACAGCCGGGATGCAATACGTAGGTTCGGCAACGTTGTAGCCATTTGGTGCCCGAATTTTTTTTCCCTTTGGATACAGTGAGGGGATAAAAGTAGTCAACCGGTCAAGCTCTAGCATCTTTTACTGCACTTTGACCCGGATTTTCGAACCTAAAACGAGTGAAAATCATTTTATTCGAAAGATTATTTGTTCGGACTAGTTAATTTGGTATTTGATGGATACATATAGTTATTACTCCGCGGTAAAAGAATAGAGCAATGATACATACCCAACTCCTCATCTTCCGAAATTACCCAACCCACCCACACACACTGCACATCCAGTGTGTGTGGGCCCCACACACTTGTGTGTGTGGGTTGGGTAATTTCGGGAACCCACACACACTGCACATCCAGTGTGTGTGGGCCCCATACACTTGTGTGCGGGTTGGGTAATTTCGGGATATGAGGGTTGGGTACTTAGCATTTCCGAAAAGAATATTCTCAACAAATCTGAAGAACACTGTAACGTTCCCAAGATTTGGGCACGTTAACTATTATTACAGACCATAATAAAGTTTAAACCCAAACTTTAATACAAACAACAGCGTTCTCAAACACAAAATAAATAAATACTGGGGTGGTTCTAGGTCTCCGTCTATCCCTGCGCCGGGTTGTTCCCCATTCCGGCAGCGCCTCCTGTTCCATAGGACCGGTCCCCGTAGTGTTGTTTCTGTCCATCTAGATAGTCTAGCATAATACGTCCGAGTCGCACAGGCAACATCATGGTATTATGCCAGGGTTACACGAATGCAACACCGTGAGCAAAGCTCAATAGTTCACTACGCTAAACTTCTAAGTAGCAATTCTAGAACAATAGATTCATGAACAGCATTTATAACTTATGAACAGTAAATCATGCATCATGCGTGTCTTCCTGTTCTGCCTCCATCTGTATGGCCTCATAGTCAACCAACCAATCATTAAAGTCAAAGCCTGGTGGGGGTCCCTCATCTTCCTCATACAGGTCTTCCTCATCCTCATCACTCTCATCATCCTCAAACTCAGGGTGAGACATATACCCTCCTTCATCCTCAAATTCCTCCGGATCACTCTCATCTAAATCAGTAAGGGCAGTGGGCGGAAATGTGCCATGCTCACGGAGATAAGCTGTCATAAGCGGATAGTGGGTCATATAGTCAAAGTCTGGATCAAGATCTGCTAGTGGCAAGCTAAACCTCTTCTTGAACTCTCTGATCTCTGCTAGCAACTCGGGACTCAAAGGGGCCATCTACACAGAGAAATATCTAATCAGTTCTAACTCAAAGACCCAACACACACTAAGGAAAAGAAAACTTATTGGGTTCTATTTCTTGTTTTCTTTAGTCTTTTATTACTGGCTTAAGGTCTACCCATTTACCTAAGGCCGGGGGTTGAACCTAAAGCTCTGATACCAAGCTGTAACGCCCCCAAGATTTGGGCACGTTAACTATTATTACAGACCATAATAAAGTTTAAACCCAAACTTTAATACAAACAACAACGTTCTCAAACACAAAATAAATAAATACTGGGGTGGTTCTAGGTCTCCGTCTATCCCTGCGCCGAGTTGTTCCCCATTCCGGCAGCGCCTCCTGTTCCATAGGACCGGTCCCCGTAGTGTTGTTTCTGTCCATCTAGATAGTCTAGCATAATACGTCCGAGTCGCACAGGCAACATCATGGTATTATGCCAGGGTTACACGAATGCAACACCGTGAGCAAAGCTCAATAGTTCACTACGCTAAACTTCTAAGTAGCAATTCTAGAACAATAGATTCATGAACAGCATTTATAACTTATGAACAGTAAATCATGCATCATGCGTGTCCATGCGAATCAGAGTAAATATGTGCAGAAAGTGGTATCTCGTTCAGTGTCTCAAAACTGCTACGTGTCACTTTCTCATCAGTTCTCATTTTGTTTCTCAAAAACACATCTCATTTATCAACAGTTTTCCCAAAAATATTCAGTTTTCTTAATACGGTGCCTTTCCCGGCATTCTCCTTCAAATTTCATTATCTCCCACCGCTCTGAAAGTTATTGGTCCGTTTCCGCCCTCTTTCAGCTGACGGTACCAATCTTTCCGCTCGAGGTCCCGGTTATCGTGCATCACCGAACTTAACAGCCTGTTTGCACGGTCCGTTCTCCCCGCGACTCACACGACACAGTCCCGGCCGTCTTGCATCACCGAACTTAACAGCCTGTTTGCAAGGTCCGTTCACCGTGTGTTGTGCACGCTTAGCCCATCATCCTAGTTCTCTCCGCGAACTGGAAGTGGCGCTTTCGCTGCACTACCGCAATCAATACCATTCCTCCAAATTCTCTCCGCGAATTTGAGGTGGCAACAAATCATCTCATCACATTTCATCTCATTTCATTTCCCAAAAATCTCATTTCATTTCTCCAAAAATTTCATTTCATTTCAAACTCATTTAAAAACTCATTTCTAATTTCTCATCATCAAATATTCAATTTCGCGTCCGGTGACAAAACGTATCGCGTACGTGCTCGGTGTCACATGCTCAGAATCATGCTCATGCAATATTCCATAATTTTCTCTAAATTCTCATTCTTTCAAAAACACATTTCTTACGTAGAATCAAGCATTAAAAAAAATTCACCAACTCTCTAAATAATTTGTTTCCTCTAGAAACCTTTCCCACATAAAATCATACATTTTTACACACCAATTTTCTCTCAAAATAATATTCCTTCTAGCAATATCTCCACATAAAATCATACACTTTAAAACTCTTCAAAAATAATATTTCCATCTCTCTCAATTTAATCCTCATCAAAAATCTCAAAACTATTTTATTTCTCCTCCAAAGAAATAAAATAAAACAATTTGCTCTCTCCAAAAAATACACTTTCTTTTTTTCTAGAAACTTTCTTTCTAATAATCTCAAATAAAACCTCTTTTCCATATCTAGTAAAAATCACCATTTTCTTTCTAGAAAATAAACTCACAATATTTCTTTCTTGAAAATTCACCAAATAAACCCACAATATATTTTGTAAAAATCTTTCTAGAAATCAATATGAAAAACTCTCTCTTCATATTTATAAAAATCAACTCCATATTTTCTTACCAAAGATAACCAATAACCATTTTTCTCTAACAAATTTCTCATAAAAGAAATTACTCCATTTATTTAAGAAATAATATCTCAAATAACAACCAATAATCAAATCAACCAAGATTAACTATTTCTTTCTAGAAATATTAACAGTAACATACAAGAATCATGTCTAGTGAAACACATCTTCTAATTAACTACTAGTTACCTCTAATCACTTCTAATCACCTTCTAATTACTTCTAATCATCTTCTAATCACTACTAATCTCACTAATCCACTTCTAATTTCATGAAGAAATACTTTAATTAGAATCTCATAAACATGCTTGTTAAACTTTTCAACATGAAATCCTCTTTTTAAATACATAAGAAACATACTTAGAAACTTACTACATGCATAAATGAACTTAATCAACTCTAAAATCATGCTTAGAAACTTAATTAGAACAACTTAATTAAACTAGAAATAACTAATTAGAAGAGTAGTTTAGTAAACTACCTTAGTTTCCGGGTGTAAACCGGAAGCCGATTAGCACTCCGTTGGTGTAGGAAACTCTTAAACTAACTTAATTACCCACTAATTAGCCTAGTAAGTGGCTAATTAGAACCTAACTAAGTTGGTTAGAAAGTGGTTAAAGTAGTTGGTTTGTGGGAATCTAGGAGACAACCAAAGAAAGAAAGGTTAAGGTGGGTCAAATGAACCAAGACTTATGCTATTTATAGCAAGTGAGGGACCTCTTATTCCCTACAAAATTTTCGGTGGACTCTCCCCCTCTCTTGGCCGATGCATGCATATAGGGGAGGAGTAATGGTGGTGTTTAATTGGCACATGGGAAGGACATTAGGTGGCAACTCTAGTTTAGGTAGGAATCTAGGTGAGTATCTAGGTAGAATCTAGGTACTTTAGGCTAGATGCTTGCTAGGATGAACCATTTTGGGCACACATACAAGGCACCAACGTGGGAGGGTAATGGTGGGGAAAAAACGCGTTCCGTTGTGTAGGTTTTCGCGCGGTTATCTTTGTTACGGGGTGTTTTTAGGAGCTAATATGAACCAATGGTGTGTGAAACCATTAAATGGCTATGAGGGTAGCTATAACTAGCTATGGCTAGGTGGAATATTCCCTCCTTAATTTAGGGAAGCTTGTCCCTAGCTTACTTGGAAGCCAAGGCCTAGTTTGGTTAGGCTAGGTTGTGTAGTTTGTCCTCTAATGCAAGTATTGTGTGGGTATGTCTAGGGTATTCTAAAAATAGCAAGGCTTATTCTAACTAGTATTGTGTACAAAACCTTAAGTTTAGTTGGCCACCTCATCACCCATTGCTTGCACAAATGTACAAAGCAATAACTCATGCATGTGCATGTGTACCAAAATGCATGCACCAAGCACACACACACACACTACACTCTCTCTCTCTCTACCGAACCCTCTCTCTCTCTCGGCAATCTCTCTCTCTCTCTCTCTCTCTCTCTCTCTAACTCTCTCTCTCTCTCTAACTTAGTCAAAACTTCAAGTTTCAAGGCGATGGGACGAGACAATGGCGTACTATGGTGATTGGATGGAGGAGAGGTAGTAGGTTTCGGACACTAGCCGAGGTCTCCGGGTGTTACGGTAGCATAACGGGTGTGTTACTCGGGCTCGTACGCGCATATACATGGCTAAAATGCTATTTATTCGAATTAAAAGAATAAAATAATATTTTAATAGGGAAATAATCCGATAAACCGAAAATTAAAATAATTAATCAAATTATTGAACGAAATTTTCATTGACGAAAATTAGGGTCGTTACAAACACGTATCCCGATTGAATAGAGTTAATTGTACCTTACATCTGTATTAAAATTCAGGTTAATAGATATTTATGGACATGATCGAAATAGATTTATCTTACAATTTTGCTTTTTGAATCATAGTAACCCTGCATCTTCTTATTCTATACATATAAAAAAAAATGCATGATCAAGTGGCTAATGTAGCTCATCAATTTGATTTGTATTTAGAATGATCTACTTAGAAAATTTTAGAATTGAACTATTCAGATGATGACGACGATGAGTGGAATTAAGAAGAGAGAAATTAATCGGTGCATTTGCGCACTAAGGAAACTTCTTGATCGGAGGAGGCCCAACATGTTTAAGATGAAATCCCGGATTAAACAACGATGAACTATTACTAGGTAGTTTCCTCCGTCGGAAGATCAATATAAATATCATCTTATCACATTTAAATCAAACATAACTTACCCAATAAAATTAATCAAAAAATTCACATATATGATCTCACTCATTACCTATGTTATTTCACACGTCTCCAATTATTTTAATTTTTCGTGTTTGATTTAAAAAAATAGTACAACAATCAACACAAATCCCACCAAATTGTCTTTTTTGGCTTATAATATCCCACCGCTGTACTCTTTTCACACTACCGTGTTTCATTGTTTCCTTCTAGTCACTGCGTTCATATTTGGTCACTGAAAATTCCACACGAATATATGATTGTTTAGTCATAGACAAGAAGGCGACTTGACCAAGCCAGTCCAAAGAAAGCCTAGTACATGATTGCAGAAATAGAAAGCAGGGTTCACTTTGAAAGTGACTTCTACGGTAACGACTCGCTCTAGCTGACCCGCTAACTTTTAGCTAAAGAGCATCTCCAACACTACTAGACAATTTAACTAGCCCAAATTAAGTACAAAAAAAGGTACACTCTACTTTGCCGAGGCACTTTTTCACTTATGAGTTCTAACACTACCCTTTACTTTTGTTCTTCACTCTGATCTTTAGGGCAAAAATAGAGAGAAATGAAGGAAGGTAAAGGAGAAAAAGTAGAGTAAAGAGGCAAATGCCTTCGTACTAGTAGCAAGCCAAAAGGGACAAAGCTAGAGTGATCTTCCCACCTTATGATGCAAAGGTCCTCGTTGCCTTGTCCCAACAGCCTTTTTGTATAGTACTTTGCTCAATACTCTGAGATTCAAGAGGTGGCTCATACAGATTCTAGAGGTGGCCCCCACCATGTAGACTGAGGTTGTGCTCTGATATCATCTGTAATAACCCATCCAGCTGACTTGTTAACTTTTAACCTAACCACGTGGCTGAAAAAATTAACTTCAAGTTATACAATAGCTGGTCGAGTTGTCTTATATATCAAACCAATTTCACTTCTCCCACCAATGTGGGACAAAGTGGGTGTTACATGTACCACGGAGATTTTCATTTCGGTGGTAGGGCATGTCCTGTTGGGACATTAGGGGAACTCACAAAATAGATCCATCTATATGGTTCGAGGAGGAAATGTTTAATAACGCAAAATAAAATTACAAGATCAACTTCTCTGAAGTACAAGAACTTGCAAGATCTGAGACCTTAAAAATATTGACCATGACAAGAATGTAATGATCATCACTTACGCATTTCTTGCGTCGTTATTTAGAATAATATGACCGTACGCATAATAAAATGATACGCTATGTATAT
The DNA here is from genome assembly GCA_020921065.1 of Vaccinium darrowii. NCBI lineage: Eukaryota > Viridiplantae > Streptophyta > Magnoliopsida > Ericales > Ericaceae > Vaccinium > Vaccinium darrowii. Next base: position 17,484,294 of record CM037151.1, on the reverse strand, counting down.
ATTGACGCGCAACAAAACTTATCAATTTAATCTCTTTAGTGACACGGTTTGTGACCGATTGACATTGTCAACAGCATTTTATAGGGGGAAAAAAAGTTGCATTTGTAGATTGGGAAGTTTTCAATTAAATAAACAGTAACTTTCAGGTCAAACACAAATTCAAACGAAGTTTCGACCGCTATTCTCTTAAGAAATTGTAAAGGTTGCCTTGCTACAGAAAAAATGAAAATTAGTATCTGCCGTCTGCATATATGGCAATGACCATAAATGAATTTAGAACTCAATTATTGGACAAATCAAATTTTTTGGCACCTTAGCTGTCAGGAACAGAATAAAATGGTCTATGATTTACAAAATCCTGGAAAAACCTACGAAGCAACATAGAAATTCAAGAAAAAATTGCACGCTTCTGAACATGATTTTTTTTTTTACTTGGTGAGAGGGCATTTGGAACCCAATTACCCATTGAATTAGGGGTGAGCAGAAAACCCGTCAAACCGTGAATCTAGTCCAAACTAATCCAAACCGATTGGTTTGGTTCGGGTTTTTTGTAGTGTGGTTTGGTCCTGGTTTAAAAAAATTAGAACTCGTAGTCAATGGTTTGGTTTGTGGATTTACGTTCATGGTTCCATTCCAATCCGATCTGAACCATTTATTATTATTATTATTATTATAAGCCATAGTCAACTAACTTCCTAATTTAATTTATTCATTATTCCTTCTCTAACAAGATTTTATTTTGCCTAAAATTCACAACTTATTCCCCTAATTCTAATACACCAATAGTGGTTTAGTCATAGCAAATAAATTCAGTGATGAAATTCTCCATTCTAATTTTGATTCCATAGCACATTTCTATTTTTTCAAATTTCTATACATGATTCGGTCAGCCTATTCCTATTCCATGATTTCCTTCATTACCATGATTAATTACTCTAAATTTCTATATATGAGGACCTATTCGTATTCTATATATAAACCTAACGTAGTAAACCTAAATTTTAAGTACTCTAAATATTTTACGGAAATAATATCTCCATTTTAAGCAAACCGTGATACGAAACCGAATCCGATCCGTATTTTAATGTTTTGCATTGGTTTGGTTCGATGCCTTTTGTGGGTTGGTTTGGTTAGCCAAATTCATAATTCGTAGGTAGTGGTTTGGTTCTTGGTTTACTACAAAATCGAACCAATCCAGCCCATGCTCACCCCTTCTTTGAATTATGAATTGTACATTTTAGATTAGATATTAGTCCATTTCTCATTTCCGCGTACGCGACCAAAGAAGCAAAATGCAAGAAGAATCTTTCTATTGTTAGCTTTAATGGGCAGATGATAAGAGTGTTTTTAGACTACTAAGTATTGCTTGACCTATATTCTTTAACCGGTGAGAAAGTAATATTTTATTGGTCAAAGAATACTTACAAAAAAACACTTTTATTGTCGGCCCATTGAGTTGACGGCAGAATTTTTTATGCAATAATGCAAACACAAGATTGCGTTCAATCCTGGTTGATTTGTTCCGTTTGTCTCTTCCATTTTATATTTGCTTTTCCAATCACACCCTTCGACAAGTAATGTATTGGACTTCAAATTTCTCACCTGGGCGTTCCCATTGACATCATAGGAAGCTAGCTATATTCACACTCTTGTCCTTTTTAGAAAAACGTGGGTGCCGCCTCGTACCACATGGTAGCACGTGACACTGAGAGCACATCTCAGCTGTTTAAAAATATTTTGAACAATTCAAATTTTAGAGAGGGAAAAAGGAGAGAGAGAGAGAGAGACAAGAGGAGAAATCTAGACATCCAAAATAATTTCGAACGATTGAGACGCACGTCCAGGCACAACGTCAGCCGCCATACCTTACTTGCACCCAAGTTTTTCTCTGTCATTTTATTCGGACAAACCTATGAAATAAATCTCAGGTGGGACCAAGCTATACCATTCGACTTACGTGCCTTTCCGTGTTGATTTTTTTTTTTTTTTTTCTCTCTCTCTCTCTCTCAAAATGTCCACCGGTCTTGATTTAGAATCCATGGGCTGGTAGAGGTCAAGAAGATCATGACGTAGACCACTTGAATCCTAGGGGAGTACGAAAGTAGCCAACTTTTTTTTTTTTTTTTCCCTTTTCACACACGCAACTTACATAAGCAGGGGCGGATTTACATTGGGGTTGGGGTGGGCCCTGGCCCCCCTGCACTTACAGAAAAAAAAAAAAAAAAAAAACCAAATTTGCAACGAAACAATATAAATATCAAAACAGGGAAGACTTCAACCAGTTGTGAGCTTTGGCTCACTGGTGGGAACGTTTTACTCTACACTTCCCAACCTGGGATCGATTCTCCCAAGGTGCACAGTCCTTTATTTTTTAAGGCAACTATAATACTCATCTCTCTCTCTCTCTCTCTAGGTTTGTAATTTTTTTTTAAATTAAATGGATAGAAAGATGACACCTTTGGACATTAATTTTTTTCTCAAAGTTTAGCATTATGTTTTTTTACGGACTATGGTAGGAATTAATATACAATGAAAATTAAATCGCAAAAATATGTCGAATCACATATTTGTATGAATAAATTATGGATTACTCATTTTTTATATGTAATTATTTGACTTCCTAGTAATTTTTTTCTTTGTATTTTTCCATACAACATGTAATTAGTTTTTCATTGAATGGTGTGGTGCCACCTCTGTGGCTTGAAATTGCAAAGCTAATTTGACAACTCTTATAACTTATTTTTAAAGACCGAGGATGAAGGTTAGTTCTCTCTCCGTAGTGCCACCCATGAGAGGGCAATTCTGGCCTTATCGTAGGCATCGACGGAGCTATCGAATGCCTATGGCTAATGGCCCCCCCGAAATGGAAATCCTGGCTCCGCCACTGTACATAAGACATAGTACTTCGCTTGAAGAAAAAGCCAAGAGACATTTGGCTTAAGGCCCGATTGGATGGGGTATTATTTTCGGAGGGATAAGTTTTAAAAGGGGATAAGATAAGAGGGGGTATTATTTTTGGAGGGGGGCCCAGATTGATGTGATGTTTATGGAGGGGGGATAAAAAATTAGATGGTTTGGATGAGGGATTAAACAAGGGGATAACTATTGGCTTGGTTTGGATAACTAAAAAATAAGAGGGGGTGGATGATGGGAAAAGATGTTAAATGACTAATTTGCCCTTGTGGTGTACCAAACATTATTAATGATTAATTTAATTATATAATTACATGAAATAATTTTTTTTGTATTTTTGGATGATTTTTAGTGTAATTAAGTTATTTGGCCCGAAAAGAAAAATATATATATATTTTTTAAAAACATTTTTTTTTTTAATTAAACATTTGAATGTTTTGTTGTCATAGAAAATTGAAGAAAGTAAATTTTTTTCAGTTGTTGGGCTATCTTAATTTGTTTTTTATTACGTCAGCACAATGAATAATAAATGAACAAACTAAAACATTTATTAAATGGGTGACTCATACAAAAAAAACTACAAAATATTTCATTAAACTCTCAAATAATGAATGCAAATTTATTTGAGATACATAGTTTAAAAGGAATTTAAAAAAACGATACATATGGTCTCAAATAAATATACTAATTTATTTGAGATTTATTACGAGGACAATAAAGTGCATAACTACGAGTTTATTTAATAAGCTTTCACGTAGGTAGATCTATTGGGGTTCAAAGCAAAAGCTCCATCCGTCGAACAATGGAAATTGTTTGTCCTTGATATTCATAGCCCGTGGATGAACCTACAGAAAGAGTGGGAAAATTGAATGAGTATTAAATTATTTGGGTAATATTAAATATGAAAAATGTTATAACTTACTTGGATATAATTAGCCCACACTTCATTTGTAGCAAGAACCTTTTTTTCATTTGCATCCCATGAAAACCTTCATGCATAAGGATTTGATGAACAATGGTGAGATAAGTAGACTTCCATGCTTTAATCTTACCTTCTATGTGAATTTCCGTTATACCACTTTCGGGGTAAGACTCAGCCATTTGATTTTTCAACACTTGTAGGTAGCCGGGACGAAACCCGAAAGCTGATTGCCAAACTTCCATTTGAACAAGGCGTGTAAGGCATTGTAGTAAACTCTGCTCTTCGTCAGAACTCCAAGTCCGGCGGGGGTTGGTCGAACTCCGGTGTGGCCTTGACATGATACAAAATTTTATGTGCAGTGTTTATAAGAGAGGTTGTAATGAATTACTGAATTACAAATTGGCCTTTTTATATACACTTTTGTTTACTTACCCTTCAAGTTTGAAAGTTGAGAACTTGATTTTCAACATCATGTGCACATGTGCACCTACCATTTAACTTTGAATACACCACAACTATATCAGTTATATTTTTCTACTTACCAATTATTCTACTTACCATTCATCATTGGTAGGACCTATTTTATTTATTTAATAAATCCATTGAAATTGACTAATTTAACTACTGGTTTCCCGTGCAAGCTAGAAATTCATAATAAACAGTCACTAGGCCCATATGAATTCAAACATATTCGAAAGTACAAAAATACAAACATTTTTTTACAAAAGACTAACAAATTTAATCAGTACGTTAATTTACTAGGCCCATTAAATTACAAGTACTTTTGCGTTTTAAAAACTAACAAATTTCCGAACCACAATTTGGATTAAAGTTGCCATTGATGCACCGATGATGAACCATGTCACTTTGAGGCATGTTGTTTTCATTCCAACTCTTTGTCCTTCGTTAGTAATGCATCCTTCCATTGGGATAAGCATTGGTGCTCGATCTTCCAAATTTGGTTCCGCAATATTCAGCCTCCTCCCAGCAATGCTTTCAAAATAAGCTATGAGAGCGGAGTTCGCCTCCTCCCATGTGTCATGCTTCTCATAAATAGCACCCGAGAACCCAATGACCTGTTTGCTACAGCTTGCCCATGTTTTGTACACACCAGGTCTCCTCCCGACAAATACAACGTAGTATGGCTTATTTCCTGCCATCACTACTAAAACAAAACAAAGTATTAAGTAAATGAAAAATTTAAGTATCACAAAATTGGCTCAGATTAAGAAGTATCGAATGGGCTCAGACTTCAGTTTAGGAAACATAAGCCTACTACTCAATGGCTGCAAATACGATTGCCCCGCCAAGGTAGTACCTTCATAGCATCGAAAAATCTATAATTGAATCTTCATTGCCCTTAATTCAATCATCATAGCCAGAAAAGCCAAGTAAAAACCCTAAGGTGGAGGTCTACCACCATACACACCTGTGTGTCCAAGGGTCATAAACAAGTCATCACAGCCATATTTCAGTCCCCTTCATAGGATAACACAAACAGGTTTCCCATTTGGGTTGGATTACTATAGGTGTGTGTGTGTGAGTGTGCAGTGCAAGTGTGTATGAGCAGTCTCCAAATAATAGGCTCAGATACTACATCATTGCCCAGGTTTTACAGATTTTCAGAGCTGCCAATGCAAGCTAACAGCAAATAATAGGCTAAGAGCAAGCACTTGAACAACATGTTTGGTCCACATTGAAAAGGATAACAGAAACACAGCCCAGAAACACTACACACTCACACACACACCCCTGCACTGCACTCACACACACCTGCAATTGACTCACACACACACATGCACACTCACACACTCCTGCACTGCACTCACACACCTGCACTTGACTCACACACGCACATGCACATTCACTCACACACTCCTGCACTGCACTCACACACACCTGCACTTGACTCACACACACATGCATGCACACTCACTCACACACTCCTGCACTGCACTCACACACACCTACACTTGACTCACATACACACCTACACACTCACTCACTCCTGCACTGCACTCATACACACCTGCACTTGACTCACACACACACACATGCACACTCACTCACACACTCCTGCACTGCACTCACACACACCTGCACTTGACTCACACACACACCTGCACACTCACTCACACACTCCTGCACTGCACTCACACACACCTGCACTTGACTCACACACACACCTGCACACTCACTCACTCCTGCACTGCACTCACACACCTGCACTTGACTCACACACACACCTGCACACTCACACACACGTGCACTGCACTCACACACACACCTGCACTCACACATTCACTCACACACACCTGCACTGCACTGCACACTAACACTCACACACACCTGCACTCACACACTCACACATGTTCAACAGATTCAGAGTACCAACTATCCCAACCAAATATAGTTTCAGAGTTCCCTTCACATAGCTCAGTAATAACATCATTGCCGTCATATAAAAGCTATTTTATGCACCTAAATCACAAATAAGTGTACCTAGAGGACTGGGTACTCAGAAATTGCATCACAGTACCACTTGGCTCAGAATTCATCATCATTGCCCAGAATTTCACACACACCTGCACTTGCATTCACCTGCACTAGCAAACCTCACATGAATATTAACACTTTGGACACAAGCATTTGAAACCCACAAAAATTCAGACGTATTAACAAGAAGTAAGTGCATTTGCTACAACAACAACAACAAATGCAGCAACAGAACTGCAAGTGCAGCAACCATAGTTGAGATTCCATAATTCAGATTTCATTAACTGATTCACATTTGCACTTCCTCATATACTACAACAGATATTGAGGCAGCCCAACAGTAGATACACATGCAATGCACACCCCATAATTGCTACAAATTTCAACACCTGCACTGCACACTAACACTTACACACACCTGCACTTTTGCAGAAACAGTAGGTGACCCCAGATTTTACACCTGCACTTTGGCATACAAACACACACCTGGTTGTTGGAATTTCAATACCACCAGGCAATGCCTCAGATTTTCTCATCATTGGCATATTCAAAATGTTATTTAACATGTGCACCTCACACTCACACACACCTGCACTCATGCACTGCACTACACACACCTGCAGTCACACACTTGCACCAGATTACATTTCAACATTGCAACCTAAGGCCTTGGTTGGATGCATCCAAACCACCCCCCCCCCCCCCCCCCTAACAATTTAGACCAGGTGGAAAAGGTGGGCCCTAGTGCATTTGCCACGACAGTATGCCACAACAGCAGCTAGAACCAATAGAGAAACAGAGAACACTTTCCATTAACTGATACAATAACGAAAATGGCCTCATAATTAATCACTGGCCTTAACACACAAAAACACACATGCACTCCCACAAACACACACCAAAATAGTACATGAACAGGCCCACATTTGCACAAAAACAGGTCCTTGAAGTCAAAATAGTACAGGTATGGTACAAAGGGCTCAGAATTTACAATATATATCATAAGGGTACGCAGTGGCTGCAATTTTCATTGCCCCGCCAAGGTAACTAGCCTTCTGACCCAAGTGATAACATACTAACTAATTCTATCATCATTGCCCTTTACATTCAAAACAGAGTACCACACTGAAAGTGGTCATATAACCTGCCATTACATCATTACACAATAAGTACTTGTTCAAATTTATACATATACAAAAAGGAAACAAAGTTAAGTTTCCATCAAAAAAGGCATGTACACATCAAATGCCAATTAGAACTACACGTTAGTTAACGTATCTATTACAAACAACAAATGACGTAACTTAAAGTATCATGAATTGTTCGCCATTCCCAAAAATTTACAAACTTTCCCAACATTGCCTAAACGGGACCGAACACGTGACCGTCGAGGACTGCCTCAGCCCAAGCTTGCTTAAGCTCATCCCGGGTGTTTAGAAATTGATCGACTCTCTCGTCTTTCTCACCAATAATGGCAGCCAGCTTGAATTGTTGTCTCAATGTAAGGTCAAGTTTTTCTAGCAAGGGAGGAATCGTTGCCCGGCGAGCGGATACCTCTTTCTCATACCTCAATTTGTCGGCCAATTTGTCCATAGTCACCAAGCTCTTCTCGCACCACATGTCCAACTTGTCCTCATCGCCCATCCTTGTTCTCTTCTTTCCCTTTTTACTTGCGGCATTGGCCGGAGGAGTGGTGGACGTTGGGATTGACATACGTCGTGCGACGTTTGTAGGAGTGGAACTTGGAGGAGTGGAACCAATGTTTTGTGAACCCGAACCCGTGGACATGCGGGGGGTGGATCCCGTAGGAGTGTCACCCATGTTTGGTGAATCCGAAGCCGTGGACATGCGGGGGGTGGATCCCATAGGAGTGTTACCCATGGTGGCATATGGTGAATTTAGAAATTGTTCATCAAACAAAGGCTCATAGAAATCGCTTCCTATGCCTTCTACACCACCACCATCCTCGGGCACCCCAACATCTTCTTCAATTTGAGTAGGGGGAATTGATTCCTCCATTTGTGTTGGATCCTCCGCCCCAGCCCCGATCGCCCTATCCTTTCCGAAGACAATAACCCAGTCTTCATAGTATGGGAAACGCTTCCCGTAGACCTCTTTGGCCTTCTTCGGGTGGGCCTACACAAACATTTGCAATTTAACAACGGTGGGACACAAACACATAGTTTCACAATGAGTATGCCTTATAAGCATAATGAAACAAATTTTGTTACCTTTTCAAACTCATCCCACACGCTTTGTTCCACATCCACACGTTTGTTGACATTGTCCCAACCGAACCCACTAAGATTAACAATGTCAGTGATTTTGTGGTACAATTGCCTCCAATACTTCACCTTGGAGTCAATGTGGGGGGAGGCCTTAAGCTGGCTATCTGGCAACAATTTTGCCAACTCCTTCTCGATCAACGTAAAAAAACTTGGTCTAAAGCCATTTTCGCCAGTCCACTTATCCGAAATCTCATTGACCATCACTTTCATTAGGGCATCCTCCTCTACTTTCCTCCACACCCTACGGACCCTTTTTGTGGTACTTGTAGAGACATTGCCTTCTTGGGTGTCTTGTTGGCTAGCCATAACTGGAAATGAATAGCAGTTGGCCAACAATAAAATGCAGTACGACATGAATTATTAAATACGAAACCTAAAGCCATTAGAATTACAATATTTTACGATTGAACGTATACCAATTGAAACACTATAGACATCAGAATGTATAGAGTATAAGTTCTTCAAACACTTAATACAAATACAAATTGTCAACAACAAGTTCTTAGTACACATACTTGTTAATACAAATACAGTTAGAAAAAGTCCGTCAATCATGGGGGGTGCACCTCTTGTCCCCCACCATTTGCTAGCCAATGGTTATACATAGTAGTAGCCAACGCATCCCTCTCGGCGGTCCATTCATTTGAAGTCTGTATTTCTGTAAGTCGATCATCATCTACCGCGGCATCGTGGAGGTGATCTTGTTCCCATCGCGTGTACTCCAACTCAATCGGATCATTGGGCATCTCTCTTTTAATGAGGTTATGGAGAAGGCAACATGCTGTCACGATACGACATTGAGTCCGGATCGGGTAATACGATGGAGACCTCAATATTGCAAATCGCATTTTCAAGACACCGAACACTCTCTCAATGACATTTCTCGCAGCGGAGTGCTTCATGTTGAAGTACTCCTCTTTGCTAGCCGGCATGTGACCTTGTCTCCAAATGTTAAGGTGATATCGTTGACCACGGTATGGTGCAAGGAAACCCTCCCTATTTGTGTATCCGGCATCGACAAGGTAGTAATGTCCTGTAACGAACGGAAGTTACGACATAATTCTACAGTTTATGGGAGGGTTCATAAAATTAGTGGATTGGAATTGTAACATACCACGGGGTACTTTCAAACCATTGGGTCTTGCGATAGCGTCTCTGAGGATTCTAGAGTCAGTGGCCGACCCTTCCCATCCAGACAAGACAAACACAAATTGGAGGTCTCGAGTGCAAACACCTAAAACATTTGTCGCAAGCTCACCCTTCCTCGACCTATACTGTGGCTTGTCACCGGGGGGGGGGGGGGTAAACTGGAACAAATGTCCCAACCAAAGCCCCAAGACAATTCTACAACAATTAAAGAGTGTGTTATTGCAAGTACGTACATAGGATGGAGTTGAGGAAACAAAAAGGATTAGCTAGGACCTTGGTAATACATAAGTGTACCTGAAACCAACTCCACCGATTGTCATCGTAATTTGCAGGTACAGGATCGGGAGTAACTAGCAGTATTCTATGGAGGCGCAACACAGCTTGGAGTACGACATTGAAATGCCTGCTTATCGTTTCAGTCGATCTCCAAAACTGATGTTTCGTACGCCTTTGTTTTGTATGGTGCGCGAGGATCCACAGGAAAATAGCTACCCTCTCCTCCACATATAAGAACCTCGAGTCCCCTAAACCAACACTTCGAACTGAACAACACAATCTAAAAAATGTACGCCTATTTACCCTCAACTGCTCGTGGCATTCAACCTCATTACCATTTACGAGCCTATTGACGGCATTGACTTGTGTTTGGTAGTAGTCAGGATTTTGCGCACACTCGGGCCGGGGGTATTGTGCAGTGTATAGGATGAATAAGTATAGGCGAAACATCCCCATTGCAGCATGAATGAAGGTTGTTAGTGCAACGATTGCTTCTGTTTCTTCTCTTCTCCTTAATTGTTTTCTGTTTAGTCTTGCCATCCTAAAATGTTAACAAACGGTTTAATGAGTAACACTTCAAACACCTCCTTTTTCTTAAAACACACACACACACACACACACACACATTTCTTAACAAACACACACACACATATTACACCTTCCTCACAATCTATAGAGTACAAGCTCTTAACTGTTGTTTTCCATATGTTGAAGGACTGTTTCCATATGTTTAAAAGGCTGTTTTTCACATTTCTTTAACTACTCTTCCTTATTAAACATATGTTTACGGGCTGTTTTCCAAAATCCAACAAACAAACAAATTAATATGATTCATTACGAACTCGCACAAAACCCTAAAAAAAATACCAGATCGACTAAACCCTTATAATACAATATTAGTAACAAAACCGTAAAAAAAAAGCAAACATTAGTACAAAAAACTATACAAATACAAATATATAAACAGAAACCACATATCACAAAGCATAAATCTGTTCAGAGACAGTAAAACTCCTGGAAAATGCAAACCATATCGACTCAACCCAGAAACAACAGTAGATCGACTCAACCCAGTCGATCTGAAAACCCTAGATCGACAGAAACAGCATAAAAAACAACGAAATCCATACTCACACCCACGGAAAATGTAGTTCGTAACCCATACCTGAGTGCTCAAACGAGATATTAAACTCACTCGCACAAATCGCCCAAATCGCACTCTTCTTGCCCAAAATCGCACTCTTCTCTGGTCAAAGTAATGGGTACAACACAGAGATGGAGCTGTGAGGCTTGCTCAAGGGGGATAAGGAGGGCTAGAAACGTCAAAAATCACAGGGTCTTCAGCGGGATAATTTTTGGGGAGCCCTGAGGGTGCCCGAAAATTATCAGGGAGAGGAAGGGATACGCGATAATCGGGAGAGGGGGTGAAAACGATGAGGGGGCCGAGGTTTGGGTTTCCAAACCCAGCAAATGCACTGGGGCCCACCTTTTTCACCCGGTCTAAATTTTTTTTTTTTTTTTTGGGGGGGGGGGTTTGGATGCATCCAAGCAAGGCCTAACGGTATTAGAGTATCCTTATTTGGAGTATTAAAATTTTCACCAAATTTAACTTCAAAATCACCTTTTATAAATTAGCAAGTCACTTTATCAAAAATTCACAAAATCACACTCTCTGTTTTAACTTTACTAAATTAAACTATTCCCCTCAAATTTATATAATAAAAAAAACCCTCCTTAATCTCCCCTCCTGGGGATGTTTCGGTCCTTCGGTACAAAAGTCTACCACTAGAGACACGTGTCAGGACTCTGCCCCCCTTCATCCCATTTACTTTTCTGTCCCCCACACATACCCCTCCACGTGTCCCCCCACCCCCACCCCTCTCTCTCCTCCTCCTGTTTCTTTGACGCGCACAGAACTGAAAATGATAAAAAATTATCTGGTGCGTGAACAGTACCGCACCAAATTTGGTGCGGTATTGTAGCAAAAATAATTTGATGAGGTAGAATAGAGAGCCTGATTTTTGAGGGTTTTGGAGAGTTTGGCTCTCTATTTTAACCAAAAAATTAATTTAGGAAGGCTAATGAGGATGCCCTTAAGAGTGCGTGTGAGAGGAGGTCAGGTATTTATAACTCATCTTTTAATATGCTTTTTTGTCAAAAAAAAAATTTTGATAACAATTAAACATTACAAGAAAAAACTAGCATGTTGGCGAGAAATCAACAAAATACTTGGAAAAAAACAGACACCCAAACCCTAACAACCCAAAACAAACTTTAAAAATGATATGGGTACACCATGTAAACAAAATGCACAACGCCGCATTTCAACAGTCCAAAAGCATTTTCGACGTTTCGGATTTTAAATAAACTATTCGTGCGAATAGCTTATGTAAAATTCGAATCATTAATTTCTGAGATGTACAATTAAAATGCGTTGGTGTGCCTTTAGGGTATGCGAGCCAATATCAATATTCAACCCAAGAAGTACTTCCCAGTCCATACCCCAATATACTTAAAACCCACTATGGAAATTAACGCAAAACCAACTGCCCCTAATGGGAGCCCAGATTCTTTGTGCCAAAAAATCGCTATGCCTTTGTGCCGAAAGATTTTTCGGCCGTTGGATCACCAAAAAATATTAAAACATAAAAACAAAAATCATAATCCAATGGCCCAAAACCCCTCGGCACAGAGGCACAGGGGTTTGGGACGCTCTAATGGACGTTCAAACATACAGTTTATAGCCCTTCTTAGGGGTGATTTGGCTAATTTGAAAGAATTGGTTTTTTGTTTTTTTTGGTTTTGGCCTTATTCAAAAAAAAATTGCATTTGTTAGTTTTCGGTTGATTTTTTGGTGGTTTCTTGGCTTGTCTCGACGGGAGAAATCTAAAAATTATAAAATTATTAGCCAAACTTAAAGTTTTGAGAATAAAGACGAAAAATAATCCAAAAAACTGGTTTATTTTGGTTTATTTTTGGCTTTATTAAAAAAACTATTACTTTTGACCATAATTTTATACTCTTTGGATTCGTCTCGACGAGATAAATTCAGAAACCACAAAATCTTGACGCAAAACTAACGAATGCAATTTTTTTTGAATAAAGACAAAACATAAAAAACCAAAAAATTAATTTTTTTAAATTAGCCAAATCACCCTTTTTTAATAGTGTGGTTTGTGACCGGCAATACTCTGACAAAAGTTACGATGTCATACTGTCATACTAGTACATTCATTTTTAGTGTACCAAAAAAAAGCCCTCCCCTAGAACAATGCACTGTCCCAACAACCTATATCATTAATATATAGGTCAACAAACCCCTGCCATTCGCTAGCTGGAATCGCAGGAAAATCACCTTCATAGTCGGAGATCTCCACTACCGTGTGGAAAAACAAGAACTCGAAATGAAAACTAAGTCAACTCCATTAAACGGATTGACAAAGTTGATTGGATTATGGGGAAATGATAATGTGAAAATGGAAATTGAAAGACTTTGCTGGAAAGTAGATTGGATAATAAGTGCTGGGCTTGATTGGTGTTAAAATCATTTTTTAGTCTTGCAAACTTGTATTTATAGGCAAAATCTCACTGCACAAAGTCTTGGAAATCGGCTGCGACCTCCTCCCAAATGTGCCATGTGTCTCACGTCATGCTTATAGTTGAGATGAGATCCGAACTGTTGATTGTGTAATTAATGGTCCGGATTTTATCTCGGCATTTACATGATCTGAGTCGTTCATTGTTGTTGTGCGGCTTACACTGCATGATCCTCAATCCCTTGTTGACTACGTCAAGATGGCCTTTGGGATTTATCCAGAATCCCTTAAAACATGGACCTCAACTGCTCTCTCCTACATAAACCCGATTACCAAGAGATACAAGTCCAAACTCCAGAGTTTAAAATTAACTGGGCCTTGACTCAGCTCATTCAAAAAGTCTTTTCCGCCCGACGACTCCCTTATCTTGAAAGAGTAAAGTTAATGAGAGTATTAGTTTCTAAGTCCAACTTGGGCCAAACTCATTTGAAAAAAAAACTCTTATAATTTTGTGCCAAATTTGAGTGTAAACAATAGCTTGACGCAAACTGATGGTACATACAAAATCGGATTATCGAAAAACAAGTATTTCATGCGGTAAATTAGAGTATTTTTTCTTCTTTATTCAAACTAAGGAGCCGGAAAAAATTACAAGGAATGAGAGCTTTAACATAAAAATGCAGGAAAAAGTGTACTTTCATAAATTTCCGAGCCTTTTATGTAGGCAGAACCGCAGATGTGTCATTTACAAGATGTTGGGAAGTTAAAGTTGCCCTACTCCTGTAGTGGGCTAAAACTAGCTCAACTTTTGGTGGGCTGAATCCAGTCAACTACCAGTCACAAATTTTGTAGGAATATTGGAACAAAATCTTCCCTCTAATCGATCAAAATAACGAGGTCCGGTCCACTGCTTTGAAAGAAAATCATTTCACTCCTTGAAACGTTAGTTGGATTTGGACTTGATTAACCATAATCAATACAGTTTGATATATTTAATGTTTGGTGAATTTTTTGGCTTTACATCAACGCCTTTTTAGAAAAAGTTCATCTCCAGTGATTGTTAGTTTTTTTCTCTTTGGTCATAGTTCTTGACTTTTTAGATTTTGCTCGTCAAAATAAATGATTTATCTAAATAAAGAACACGAAAATGATAAAAATTTCAGAAAAAGGGTGACAAAAAACAATGGCAAAAAATTGTCTCACTTAAGAACTCAAATCGTTAAAGAGACCGACTTTGTTAATTATACTTTCAATTCACCTTCTAACATACGAAAACTCTTTTCTGTACGATGTTGTAAAACACATGTTATGAATGCGACTAAGTTAGGAGAAAGCAAACAAAACAAGCAATCACACAAGACAAAAGATTTACGTGGTTCCCCCAAGATTGAGGTACGTCCATGGGCGAGGAGAGAGAGAGTTCACTATCAATGGTGGAGAAGAGATATAAAGAGCCGGCTATGATCCGTAACTCTGGAGAGGCCACAATATGAGAGATAGCTAAAGGATCCCTAAAAACTTCTATTTATAAGAAACATAATCAATAGGAAATCCTAAACACAAGTGGAATTTTCTCAAAAAAGGAAAATTCAAGGCACAATTCCAACAATTCTCCACCTTGACTTAAATTCGACTGAACCCAAATCACTAATTATAGAAACCCTCTTCTGCCTGTACCTCGCCACATTGCCCCCAAGGGGCGATCAACTACAAATACCAACCAAGCCCAAGCAATGTTTGAACTTGGCAACCGGAACCGGTTTAGTCAACATGTTTGCTGGGTTATCCGTCGTTCCCACTTTCTTCACCTCAACTTGCTTCTGTGAGATGATCTCTCGAACAAAGTGATACCTGACATCAATATGCTTGGTCCGTTCATGATACATCAGATTTTTAGTCAGATGTATAGCACTCTGCGAGTCACAAAATACTGAAGTGACCCCTTGTGCAACACTAAGCTTGCAAAGAATTTTTCTCATCCACAATGCCTCCTTTACAGCTTCGGCAATGGCCATATACTCCGCTTTCGTTGTAGACAGCGCGATCGTAGCCTGCAAAGTTGCTTTCCAACTAATGGCACTTTCTGATAAAGTGAACACATAACCTGTTAGAGACCTTCTTTTATCATGGTCACGGGCAAAATCTGAATCAACATATCACACTACTTGATTACCCAGATTAGAAACCCCATACAAAAGACCCATTTCTGCAGTACCTCTCAAATACCGAAGTATCCACTTCACAGCCTCCTAATGTGCCTTTCCCAGTCACCCCATATAGCGACTAACGACACTAACTGCATGTGAAATATCAGGACGAGTATATACCATGGCGTACATAAGGCTCCCAACCGCGCTCAAATATGGAACCTGAGACATATACTTCTCCTCATCCTCCGACTGTGATGACAATTCTGCTGAAAGTCGAAAGTGTGCTGCCAAAGGGGTACTGACTGACTTCGAGTTCTGAATGACAAAGCACTCCAGCACTTTGAGAACATATGACTTCTGATTCAAGAACAACTTGCCATCTACTCGATTTCTGCTAATCTCCATACCCAAAATTCGTTTTGCTGCACCCAAATCCTTCATCTCAAATTCACCACCCAACTGTTGTTTCAATCTGTTGATTTCTGATACACCTTTGGCAGCAATAAGCATATCATCAACATACAACAGTAGATAAATAAATGAACCATCTGGAAGTCTTCAAAAATACACACAACTGTCATATTCACTCCTAGAATATGATTGGCTTATCATAAATGTATCAAACCGCTTATACTACTGCCTGGGAGACTGTTTTAAGCCATATAAAGACTTACGAAGCAAGCACACATGATCAACCTTACCAGAAATAACAAATCCCTCCGGTTGATGCATATAAATCTATTCCTCAAGCTTCCCATGCAAAAATGCCGTTTTGACATCAAGTTGCTCTAACTCAAGGTCATAACATGCAAAATAGCAAGTAAAATGCGAATGAAACTGTGCTTTAAAACTAGTGAAAATACTTCATTGTAGTCAACACTTTCTTTCTGACTAAAGCCTTTCGCCACTAGCCGAGCTTTGAACCGTGCCTCTTCAACCCCTGGAATACCTGGCTTGCGCTTGAAGACCCACTTGCACCCAACAATCCTCCTATTTTTCAGCGGTTCTTCTGAAGAGATTCAATCTCCTCACTCATAGCAACACACCACTGCGCACACTCATTGCTCGAAACGGCTTTCGCATAGCTAGAAGGCTCATCATACTCCACTGTTTCAGCAATTGATAAAGCATAGGCCACCATCTCAAAATAAGTCGAATACCTTTTAGGAGGCTGAATCTCCCTCCTTGGCCTATCTTTAGCAATAGTACGTGGTTGCTCTGCTGGTACATCATCATCTGTGTCTGAACTCTTAAACTCATCTTCAATTGGCTGATCACTGGCATTCTTCCCTGAGCCAAAAGATTCACATAACAACTCCACCTGCTTTGGAACCCTCGGTTCCTCAACTGCATTTTCTACCTACTTAGACCCCTTAACCATAAAGTTTTCATCAAAAGTAACATCTCTACTAATTAAAAACTTAGAGGTTTACGGACACCATAATCTGTACCCTTTCACACCTACCTGATAACCCAAGAAAATACACTTCTTGGCACGTGGATCCAATTTACCCTCATTCACATGAACATAAGCTGGACACCAAAACACACACAGTATGGAATAATCAGCCTTATGACCCGACCATACCTCAAACGGAGTCTTACACTTAATAGCAGTTGATGGAGACTTGTTCACCAAATAGCATACTGTGGAAATAGCTTCAGCCCAAAACTCTTTGCCCAAGCCGGCATTGGACAACATACAACGCGCCTTCTCTAAAAGAGTCTTGTTCATTCGTTCAGCCACACCGTTCTGCTGAAGGGTTTTTCTCACTGTGTGATGCCTCACAATGCCTTCATCACTGCAAAACTTATCAAATTCGCCAAGACAAAACTCCATATCATTGTCAGTTCTCAAACGTTTTATTTTCTTACCCGTCTGATTCTCTATCAAAATTTTAAACTGTTTGAATGTACTCAAGGCATCACTTTAATGTTTTAGCATATACACCCAAACCTTACGAGAGAAATCATCGATAATACTCATAAATTATCAAAAACCACCTTTAGAAGTTACCTCTGCGGGACCCCAAAGATCCGAGCGAAAATAATCCACCGTGCCTTTGGTACGATGAACAGCTGTACTAAATTTGACCCTGCACTGCTTACCGTAGATACAATGCTCGCAAAAATCCAACTTCTCAATTTTCTAGCCACATAGCAAACCCTGTTTGCTCAAAACTATCATCCCTCTCTCGCTCATATGCCCAAGGCGCATATGCCACAAACGAGTCAAGTCTGAATCTGAAACCTTTGATGAGAGGTGCTGCAACACCTGTAACTGTACTGTATTGAAGTATATAGAGGTTGCCATGATGCTGACCCTTCATCAGTTCCAATGCACCTCTTGAGACCTTCAAAACTCCACCTCCACCGAGGCATTTACTACCAAGAGAATCAAGAGCACCCAGGGAGATAGGATTCTTCTTCAAATCTTGAACATGTTGAACCCTAGATAAAGTCCTAACAACACCATCATACATCCTGAGTTGAATCGTTCCAACACCAACAGTTTTATAGGCCATGTTATTGTCCATCAAAACTGTACCACCATTGACCGCCTCATAAGTAGTAAACCACCTTTTATGCGGGCACATGTGGTATGAACATCCAGAATCCAGAATCCACTCATTGTCAGAACGAGAATTACCCGCTGTAACTGATAACACTGTATCCAACTCATCTGAGCTTTCAACAACTCCAGCAATATCTTTACCCCCTTTCTGGTTCGCTTTTTTCTTCTCTTTGAGTTTTAGACAGTCAACTTTCCAGTGCCCAGGTTTCTTACAAAAATTGCACTTCCCCTTCTTCTTTTTCACTGACTTGGATCTACCCCTATTACTCGACTCCTCCCTTTCTATTGTTCTTCCCCTAGCAATCAAACCCTCCACATGCGCATCACCCTCACCAGACACATTTTTCCTCAATTCTTTGGAACAGAGGCTGGACTTAACATCTTCCATAGCAATTGTATCTTAGCCATACAATAGGGTGGTAACAAAATGCTCATATGAAGGTGGTAAAGAACTTAACAAAATTAGGACTTGGTCCTCATCCTCAATTTTACTATCAACGTTTTTCAGATCCATAATAATACGATTAAACTCGTCTAAGTGATCCTTAACAGGTGTACCTTCACGCATTCAAATGTATAAAGACATTGTTTAAGATACAACCTGTTCGTGAGCGATTTCGTCATATATATGCCTTCCAACTTCAGCCAAACACCCGCTGTTGAAGTTTCTTCTTCCACCCCGCGAAGAACATCGTCTGCTAGACTCAACTGAATAGAACTCAGAGCTTTGGCATCCATATCTTCCCAATTCTTCGGACTAACCCCAGACTTTGCCAATCCTAACATAGCCTTGTGCAATCCCTGTTGGGTTAACAGAGCCTTCGTCTTTACTCTCCAAAGATTGAAACTGTTGCTCTGCCCATCAAATTTCGCAATTTCGAACTTAGCCGCCATAACCACAATCGGAAACGAAACCCTAGTTTTTCAACCAGAAGCTCTGATACCAGTTTGTTGTAAAACGCACGTTATGAATGCGACTACGTTAGGAGAAAGCAAACAAAACAAGCAATCACACGAGACAAAAGATTTACGTGGTTCCCCAAAGATTGAGGTACGTCCACGAGCGAGGAGAGAGAGAGAGAGAGAGTTCACTATCAATGGCGAAGAAGAGATACAAAAAGCCGGCTATGATCCGTAACTTTGGAGAAGCCACAATATGAGAGATAGCTAAAGGATCCCCAAAAGCCTCGATTTATAAGAAGCACAATCAATAGGAAATCCTAAACACAATAGGAAATCCTAAACACAATTGGAATTCTCCCAAAAAGGAAAATTCAAGGCACAATTCCAACATACGAAGCCTAGGTTAAACACGTGAACGTATTAATTGTATATTTATTAGGTAAGTGGCGAGATACGAAAGGATTTATTGCCTGCACTGATACTATATGAGATTGTTAACCACTAACTCATCGAAAAGCTTAAACTGTTAGACAGGGGTAACATTATCATTTAGATCTTTGAACAACTCCCCTCTAAAACTTTCATGCGACTGATCATACCTTCTTTGCTAACCCTTATTTCCTAATCAAACCATGCAACTTAACAGCCCCTGCAGAAAATGCTAATCTTACAGAGTTTTTATCCAAAATTTCTAACAAGAATTTGTGAGCGTTGCATTCTAAAAATTAACAATCATATTAAATTAAATTATCAATAAATTCCTCCGTCTTTAAATTATAGTCTCTCACAAAAAAATCCTACAAATTTGTGGTTCATAAAATATACTCCTACATCCCCTTTTTAAAGTTTGGGTAATCCCTTAATAAGTGTTTTAAAAAACGTCAACAGGTAAAAATTAGTACAATTATTATTTTGCTATTTTGAAAAGTTAATGGGTAAAAGTGGAGTATAATTTTGGAAAGGGGAGAAAAAAGTTGACGTGAAAGATGTAAAGTGAAGGTAAAAGTTGAAGTGAAATGTGTAATGATGATGTTTATTTGATAACTTGAATTTATGAAACAACACACTTAAAAAGGGACAAAAAAGAGTATTACTTTCTGGCACAATTATTCTAATAGAAAATCTTTGAACGAATTTAAAGAACTAAAATTTTGAGAGTGTTTGGCTCCTTACTTTTCACATTTTCATTTTCATTTTCGTATTTTTTGTTTTTGTTTGTTTGGGTGAGATGAGAGAAAGCTCATTCTCCCAAAACTCATTCTCCAATTTGATGAAAGGAGATGAGAAGTTAAAAGTAGGTTGAGATGAGTTTTTTAACTTCTCATTTTTCACGTTTTCCATTTTAATTAACAAAAAGACCTACAAAATGTATTCTACACATATCTACTAAGCACTACTATTGTTACAAAATACATTCTGCACGTTTCTGCTAAGCACTCCTACCAGATTCAACACATATTATGATCATAATCCAAAAGGCCAAAAATTAAAAGCTAAAAAAGCTCCCAAACACTCCCTTCGTATTTCTTGTGGTTGACTAATATTTTGGGACAGCTACAACAATTTTCTTTTGGTTAGCCATGATGGTATAACAAACCGAGAAGAAAAGCAGCTAGAAAAAAATGGCCGGCAACTAAAGCTCAACTACCCTGCCGAACCATGTTGCAGATTGACTTGTACACTACTCACAGCATATTTTAGAGCTAAAGTTAGGCTGATCCCAACTGATCAGCCACATTACGACCTTATGCTTTCATTTCGTATCAGTTCGTTTGGGTTGCTGGTATATATCGGACGAACTGATGAATTTTATTGAATTCTCTAGTAGTAATGCTATCTTCTCATGTGACAATTGGTCCTACGGTTGAAATTTGTGGGGGCCAGCATATATCCACCAAGCATGTCTGATGAGGTAGCTCCCGGTGTCATAAGTTTGATCCGAACTGCTTAAAAATCACACTCATCGGATATTGATAATCATCACTTGTATCTTGAAGGTTATTTTCATCTTCACACTCGTTAAAACTTCAATAATGATTTGTGTCGTTCATGTAGCTAGGCACCAAACTTCGATCAGTGTGATTTATAGCAGTATGATGAACACGACGAGTTGATCACAACGAGCGGTTCTGATCAAACTAATGAACCCGAAATGGGCCTCATGGATCATAGCATAAACCCAAAAGCAAAAAGCAAAAAAAAAAAAATTCTTTTTTTGTTAGTCCCACCCTACCTTGATGTTTTTGACCATCACCGCCCTCCCTTCATTACCAATTCTGTACTACTCTGCCTGTCATGCTCCTTCTTCTTTCACTTTCACAAACGTTGTAAAATTCAAATACCCACGTAGACAATCTCCAAATCATTGCCTGTTTTGAAATATACTAGCTTGGGTGTAAAACCTTCCCTGCAATAATTAACAGCTCTTTCTCAGTTTCTTTGAAATATATGTAAGATCATAAGGATCCCTTATGTGAAGCTTACCGTGTGTGTATATATATATAAGCAGGGGTGGCTTCAAAAATTTTGTTCAGCAATGACGATAATGTATTAAAAAAATTTGTAGATAAAATACTACATAAACTAAAAGGAGTATTTATTTTGATTTAAAATGGATGAACACTTTGATGTCCCTAGAATTTTTGAGTATGTATTTACTCACAAATCTATGAGAATTTTCATTTACTTTAGCTTTATCTCAATGATCCAGGACTGAGAATTTTCATCCGAGCCCCGTCCGTTGTTTGGATGGACAACCCAGATTTCACCTCGGCATAGTTGCATCCGAATCGTTCGTTGTTGTACGTGTAAGATGAAATCTGGACCGTCCATCCGAGCAATGGACGGCCCGGATGGTGTCCCAAATCCCACTTTGATGTCCCTAACATTTTTTAGTATCTATTTACTCTCAAATCTATGAGAATTTTAATTTACTTTAGCTTTATCTCAATGATCCAGTACTGACAAAAATTATGCAACAACTTATAGATAATAAAAAAAATTAGTAAATTTACTGCATTTTAAACTCCGTCAAACCCCAGTGGAACCGCCCATGCATGTAAGTCCAAAGGAAGGGGACTATCAACTTTCCTTGAGAAGAAAGCAGTGGTTAAGTAGAATCCAAAATGATTGCCTTTATCTTAAAACATCTCAAGAAATGCAAATTTGCCACAAGAAAAGTAGCTACTCCCTCCGTCCCTTTTTAAGTGATTCATATGGGAATACGTGCAATTCAAACTCCTAAAAAACATATTCCTCTATATAACTTTTTAATTTGTTTTATACCAAATTAAAGTCCTCATTGAGTACTTTAATTTGGTGCAAAAAAAATTTAAAGACGATATGCGAAAGTACATTTTTAAACGTCCGCAAAAATACACGTTTTCCAAGTGGATCACTTAAAAAGGGACAGAGGGAGTACTAGTTAGCAAGAAAGAATACGTTAGATAGGGTTAGGGTTTGAAGGTTTTCATTCTTTATTCCTCTCTTAATTATTATTTATTGTCCAATGTTTAATTAGAGTTTGATAGCTAATTTGTGCATATATAGTTACAGAAGAAGAGACAAAATATCCGTAGTTTGCGCTTATGAGTCATGATACAATATTCTCTTTGAGGTTTAAATATGGAGTGATTCCATGGAGTTGGTGGCAATCTTGGAGGGACTGAAAAGTGGAGAGGAAAGTGATGAAAAAAGAAAGAGAGTATTACACTTTCGTGATTAGAATTTGACATCATATTTAGGTAAGACTTAGGAGTACTGATATTTAAGGTGGGACAGTAGAAAAAATAGGTCACACACACTTTTATATTTGGATGTGTATCGATGATACACGGCACCTCTTGAAATGTATAAAAAAAAAAAAAAAAAAAAGGGAACTTGGTGTTGGAAATTTTTCGGATATTCGGTGTGAATGAAACAGGGCACACAAAGTGGATGTTACACGTGTTAAAAGGCTGGTTAATACACGTGATTATAGCTGGTCAACACACCCAATGATGGAGATTGAATGGCATCAAAATTCTACATTATTGTTGAGAGTTACACCATTCAAATTCAAATTTTATGATGGGGGTTACACAATTCAATTGCTCCATTGATTCCCGTATTGATGGCTAGAGACTCCTCCTTCACCTATATAAAGGCAATTTCTACCATTGTTTTGTCATCAGAAATTCGTGTAACACTTCCTGTTGAGAGTGCCTTGAATTTTGGGTTTTTAGGATGAAGTACATAGTTTCATCGCGCTCCGCATGCTGTCATGATTTCGAGGGGTTCTCTGGAAAAGCAGCCCGGGCAGGAATCAAACCCATTCGGGCGGTTTTGTCCGAGTTATGTACGGATTTACGCAGGTGATGCATTTTGACGGGTTATGACCGAATTTTTCTGTAGTTTCTTATATAAAGCAGTGTTGGAGGCTTTTAGGGTTGCATCCTTTGGCTATTGCTCTCATATTTGGCCTCTCTAGAGTTACGGATCATAGCCGGCTCTTTGTATCTCTTCTTTACCATTGATAGTGATCTCTCTCTCTCTCTCTCTCCATGGATGTACCTCAATTTTTGGAGAACCACGTAAATCTTTGTCTCGTGTGATTGATTATTGTTTTGTTTACTTTCTCCTAACTTAGTTGCATTCATAATGTTAGTTTTACAACACTTCCAGCTCTAAAACTCATCTTTGAGAGAGAGAGGTAGACATAAGTCAGTTCGCCAAGGTAGTCGACGGTGGTGTTCTGTCGGCCGTGGTTCTAGTCACTTTATCCTAGGACGAAGACGCCAATGATACCTACAATAGCTATTGTATGCGATGAATCTTTTTCAAGGAGACTATGATTCACAGCACTCAGCTCGTTTTCAATCAACTGTTTGTATCTTTCTCATTTCTATTATTTACATTTCAGTTCTGTTAATGTAAATTATATTGCAGCTTATATCAATGAAATTGTATTTTTGAAATTCTGTGATTGCCGAATATTTTTCCCAAACTTGAGGTTCCCATAGTGACCCAGATCATTACACTCCCATAGTGACATTAATTGTGGGTCCACTGAAATCTTCATTTAAGATCGGAACCATTCATGATTTGTATATGTAATGAACTTTTGTTTTGATGTTATTGATTTTTAAGCAATTTGTGAATTATTACACAAATAATATGAATGCTTGTGCAAATGTTATAAATTTAAAACAGTTCAAGAGAGCATACCGTGTGTATGTACCTGAATAGAAGTGTGTATTGTAATACTTCGATGTACCATTGTATACATGTTATAGGGGTCATCAACTCTTCAAGCGACCTGATATATGAGTGCCAATAAGGTGTCACATTTAGATGGTGTCTACGTACATGTACAAATATCCTCGCCGCTGTTAGTCAAGACGAGAGTAGTGATATACCAGTGAGAGAGATCAGTTAATGTCTAAAAAAATCTATATATATTCTCCTTTCAAATTAAAATATATATATTCAGGATGACCTCGTATTTTGAACTTGCTACTACTAAATCATTCTGTTTAAGTTTTCTATACAAAATTATTGGATGATGAAAGATAATAATAAAAAAAAAAAGAGAGAGAGAGAGAGAAGGGAATCATCAACATATATATGTATATGTGTGTGCATATATATAATATGCATGTGGCCTTGAAAACACAGCTGTATTAATTTAGTTCAGTTCAGTTTAATTTGTTGTGTTGTCTGGTAGAATCTCAGTGGGTTACTGAATGGGGCAAAGTCATTATGCAGCTTTAGTCCATTTTTCTCTCAGTAAATTTTGTCAGTTCGTTTGTTATTATGTGTGTGCATATAACATAAACCCTACACATACGTACACACTGCACACTAATCTTTTACAATGCAATTAAAGCTTGTATGGATGTGTACTATGGGGCAGCAAACGAGTCAAATCAAACCTAGTTTTAAAATATTGAGTTCGTTTGTTAAGTTTCTAACAAACTCGAGCTTGAGCTCAAAGAAATTTGATGAGCCTAGCATACTTGGGTTTAATTCAAACCCGAACTTGTTCACGAGATTAATGAGCCAATACCAAGTATTTAAGCTCTTATATAAGTTTAAAACTTCAAATAAGAATTTTATTACGTATATAAACAAGTGCATAGATATATAAACTGTAAAGACATATATATACATATACAAGCTTATACAAGGGCGGACCCAGGATTTACTATTAGCAGGGTCAAAATTCTATAGCATATACTCCTTCATTCAATTTTGATGGTCCCTCGAAAGTATGTTAATTTTTCAGATAAAAGTTTAAAGTATTTTCGCACTTGATTTTCCGAGTCTCTTTGTACTAAATTAAAGATCTCGATTAGTTCTTTAATTTGGTGAGAAAAATTTAAAAATTATGAATTGAATGAATACTTTATTTTTATTTGAAAATTGCACATTTTTTCATAGGGATCTATCAAAATAGGACGAATGGAGTACATCAGAATACTAAATGAAAAGAGATCTATTCAACCAAAAAATAGTATGTTGTATTACTTGGGGGGGGGGGGGGGGGAGAGAGAGAGAGAGAGAGAGAGAGAGAGAGAGAGGAGTTAAAGAATAATGGGAACACAAAAAAGAAAATTATCTATGTGGTTGTGCTCCGCTTTATGATGGAACATAACATTTATTAAATGATCGAATATCCGAGAAGTCTTTAGGATAATTTCAGCAAAGCGATTCAACCTTTACTTGTCAAAACTTGCAAATGAGTTGAATGGATTAAGACATGCAACACAAATAAGCAACTCAGTGTTCACCTCATTAAAACGATTGTTAAGCTCTTGGAGTTGCATATCTATGACCGTGTATAGAGAGACCAGTTAAAAGACAAAAGCAATGGGTGTAAAACAGAAAAATAATTGGGTGTGGATACCCCATCATAGAGAAAGTTGAAAAGTTCTAGGACTACCAAAAAAGAAAAAGTTTGGAGGTGATCCGGAAAAATTATTTGGGCATAGTTATATTTATTTTTTGTTACTTGGGGCAAGATTAGAAAATAATCTATATGGTATTGGGGCAAAATTACCAAAATACCCAAAATTATATATAGACAGCAGTAAGAAATTTCAGTCCAGCGGGGTCACTTGACCCCCTTGCCCCTATATGGGGCCGCCACTGAGTTTAATTTATATATAGTACTTGTAAAAGTATACACATTTAAGTTATACAAATTTTATTCCGTACATGTATAATTCGTTACTCGTAACATACACAAGTTATGAAATTACTTCATATTCAAGTTTATATATATTTCCGTGATATATACATATAGTCATATACTCTAGGTTCGAGAGTCTAAGTGAACTGAATACTATCAGATTTGACCCATTTATTAAATGAGCTTAAAATTGAGATTTAAGATCCTTCGTTTAACAGATGATTCGAACTTCAAACAAGCCTTTATCAAATCAAGTTTCGAACAGGTTACAAATGACTCGGTTAATTTGTAGCTCTGGTGTTGTATTTGCACTCCGGCCCTTAATCACATTCCAAGTAAATTAGAAGAACATCTCTCTACTTACCGATCGATGGATTCAACTGGTACACACAAATAACTAAAATCATGCAACCACATTTCTGTTCCAATCTTTCTTGTCATCTGAGACTAACATATTAATTTGAGGCCTTCTTTTTTTGGATAAAGGAGAAGATAAAAAAGGACAGAAAAACTAAACAAGAAAAGAAAGCACCAAAAAAAAGTTGGTATAGTAAAAAAAAGAAAAAGAAAAATTACGTTACTTATTATCTACTCCACCTTAGGCCGACCACCAAGCCTTAGCTCAAGATCTACCACTGCTTCTTCTTCTTCTTCTGTTGAGTTAGTACTCATAAGCTCAAGTACTTCTGATTGAAGATATGTATTTCCACCACTTGAATTTGAATCAGTAGCTCTCCTTCTCTTGCAACTCATGGCCACCTCCTCTTCATCACAGGTTTGGTGAAATCGTCGAGCAATGAACAAATTTGCAGACACATCCGCCTTAATACAATCCTCCTTACTCATCTCTTCATTATTAAGATTCGCCGTATGATCAATACACTTGTTGGCATCAACGTTTGACCGTGATGAAGGACTGCGCTCGTTACCATGATTTTCAATATTCAGAGAAGAGAAAATAGGGAGAAAGACTCCTTCATCGCGATTCTCTTGTAAAAGATGAGTTGGTGAAAAAACCCTAGATGCCAACGAAGGTGGTGCAAAGACAACACGATCCGATGCGGAATAAATAGGGTTAGGGTCCAGGGATGTACATGGGGTTAAAATATGGTGATGAAGAACATCACTGTGGGAGGGATTGGGAGACTGCTTCAATCTCGCCCTATCCCTCCGGTGGACATTCATGTGTCCGCCCAGGGCTTGAGCTGACAGGAACTCTCGTCTACAAAAGCTACAAGAGTAAGATCTTGGAGGCCAAACACACCCTCCAAGGTGTCCGGATGCATCTTCTGCGAAAGCTTGTTCTTCCCATGACTCGATGCGTAAATTAGGGTTGGGTGGAGGTTGAAGATGAGAGCCGAAATCATGTTTTCGCTTCAACGACATCCAATAATTTGTTTGCTTCATTACACTACAATACTAGCCGAGATCAAGTGTAATGAGATGTGATTGAAATGAAGGAAAGAGTGGAAGTGAGAGAGAATATAGGAGGAAAAGAGGGTTTGGAAGAGTGCCTTTTTTTTGTATGTTAAAGGGTGTGGGGTGATGTGGAAGGTGAACTGGCGGTGGGTAGTTTGAAGGTTTCAGTATAGCTACTTTATCTGGCTTTTAGTTGCCTGAAAGTAGGAGCAGCCCAAACGAACATTGGGTAAGGCAAAATTTGAGGGGTTTTGTCCTGTTTAATCTTGTATCTTCGATATTTGATTAATATTTTTCTTTTTAACCATTCAAAAATGTATTTGGGGGGTCTTGGGTGGCATATGGTTGTCAATCGGGAGCGTGCACGCCAATCTAGTTGAGATTTCCCGTAATACTAATGCCGTCATGTCCTTGCTCCATTTAATTTTTGCAATCACTTTTGAAGATTAATAAATTCCCTTTTTTTTTTCTTATAAATAAAAGGCAAAATCTGAGTGATGTGGGGCCGTCCAGAATCGAAATTTTTTTTTTTTTTGCTAAAATTTATTTTCTATTGGCAAAGAAAATTTCATCATCATGAAGGATAAAGACTGAAATTGACAAAACATAAGAAAAGCAAAGTATTTTTTGGCTTGGAAATTAAAATGAAATGTATTAATCTTTAAAAGAAAAAACACAAAGATTAACCAAGCATTGAAGAGTAAAAGTGCTCTCATAGTGCTACTGCTCGTTAAAATTCAACCTAGTCCTCAGCGTCACATTTTGGTTGGAAAATTTATGTTAAATATTTTAATCTAATGTAGTTTATTTTTACTTGAAAGTTATATTTATTTCTTTTTAGAATGTGAAGTTGTTGCTCAAAAAATATATACTTAAAAAAAATATATACTTAGTCTCTAGCGTATACATTTCTAGTACTTACATAAAATGGAAACATGAGAGAATTAATTAATCATGGAATGATTAAGCCTGACAAAAATATTAGTTTTTTTAGTAGGCCTTTTACCTAATAAATCAAGCTTTTTTATCAGCTGAAAGTGAGGTTTCCCAGAATCGCAGGTTTTAAGCATAAATCTTAATGGCCTAGTGCTTGGACCACCCTTGCCTAACAACTTCATTCACCGTAATAGAATCCATTAGAAGTTGATAGATATTTTAAAAAGGTCACTTTACGTTTCTTACAGAGAATTATCAAGAGTGATAAATAGTGGCATTTCGATGATTTTTGTCACAATGATGAATAATGTAAATTCAATAAGAGAATTATTTTTAAAAGACCAAATGTGTTGTCCCGTTTCAATTTTAGTAGTCCGTCTGTCTCGTAGTATTTGTTCTTTTTCAAAAATCGTGTTCATTTAGGAGTCACCGTGGCCAGTGGCCGAGTTTCCCAAACGTGCTAAATGAGCTAGAAGTGTTAAAAAAAAATTGATACTTTTGTGAAGAGAATAAACTTTCTCGAAATACGTATTTAGCACTTTCAACTTTTGGGAAACTCTCCCTAGATTTCATCTTTGGACACTTGGCATCCCAAAGCAATGCTGTGTGGAACAGTAGTACAGTGAAGGAAAACATTTCAGTGTTCGAAACAGGGTTCAAGTGAGAGAAAATGGAGTAATTATTCAACATGGCGGTGCCCAACCCCTCTTGACGCATATTCCTATGAACTCCATGCACGTAATGGTGGTCTCCAAAGACGTGTGGTCTTGAAACAGGTCGGGGCATCAATGGCCGTACCCTAAGAACACTCAATAATTTTTATACAAAATGATGTCGTTTTACATAGAGAGTTGTTGTGCCCCACGCAAGGACGGAGCCACCCTATGTGTGGGGTGGGCTTTAGCCCAGGGTAAAGAAAAAAAAACACATGTATAATTAGGGTCCGTCTCTTATCCGGACTTTTAATTTTCGCACCTCGTGATCCAAAATTTTTTTTGACGATCCGATCCGTCCAATGTGTTCAGAAGGTGTTTTCAAGGGTCCACGCGAAAAATCTTCAAAAAAAAAATACCGGGAAGGGCTTGATCCAAGCAGTTTTCGCAAAAAATATATATTTACATTTTTTGCGAAAACTGCTTGGATCAAGCCCTTCCCGGTATTTTTTTTTGAAGATTTTCCACGAGGACCCTTTTTGTTTCACCTAAAGAACATACCATTTTTCCACAATATTGCTCATGAAACTGTCTAACCTTGGTATGAATGTAAGCACTTGGAAATTGCTTCTCCAACCCATCCTTAGTTATGCAAAGAATGAAAGTGTGCCAACTAGTGTGATCTTCTTGTCTCTCATTTTTCACCTTTTTCGTCAATGCATTTTCATATTGCTCAACAAATTGTTTCAAGATCGTCGTTGAACTAATGTAACCAACAAAATATGCATTCATACTCTCGCTTCGTTATGTAGATGACATTCCCGCCTAAAACACATCTTTCACAAAAGCTAGCAACCGCCGCTCCTTCTCCAAATACAACCCATGTAACCATGTGTTACTTTGAAGCTCGTACCTTTTGATGAGCGCATCTCAAGCAGTCTCAAATTCTTCCACTGTCAGTGAATCATAAATTGCGGAGCGAAAACGGTAACTTATTTTTTCATAAGCTTTGTACCCTTTCAACTTTTCCGGCATCTTCTTCATAATATGCCATATGCACCATCGATGTTGGGTATTGGGGAATATATTCTCTATAGCATTTTTCATGGCTGCACATTGATCGGTAATAATTGCATTGGAAGCATGACCCGACATGCATGTCAACCAATTCTTAAATAACCACGAAAATGACTCCGTATCTTCATGGGAGATAAGTCCACATCCCAATAATACCGAGCTACCATGATGATTGACGCCTATAAAAGGAGCAAAAGACATCTCATACTTGTTGACGAGGTATGTTGTGTCAAATGTCACAACGTCACCAAACTCTTTAAAAGCTGCTCTATTCCTTGTGTTAGCCCAGAATACATTCCTTAATCGACCCTCTTCATTCAAATCCATTGCATAAAAGAAGTCTCTGTTGTCAGCTTGCATTCTCATGAAATATTGATTCATTGCCTCAGCATATCCTTCCGTAAGTTGTAAACGTCGAACCTTATCCAAATAATTCCGGCAATCCCTCGGTAAATATGGAACCTTATCAGGTCCACCAGCTTCAATTTGAAGCGAGTCAATACTCTTATTCAACCTGATCCCAGCTTTGTCGTTCATCACAAGAATCCTTTTCACACTTGAATCAAGTACCCTATTGCTCTTAAAAAATCTAGACTTTCCTAGACTTTGTTCATGATTGTGCTCCAAGATAATCCGACTGACCCTCCACTTTGCCTCCTGGGTTAAACAAATGTTAAGGTGAGCCGGACATTCCGTTTTTGCCTGTAGACGTGGCTTGGCAAGGTTACCTACTCTAAGCCTTGCCTTTTCACGTTTGCTGCATTCAAACATTACATGCCTCAAGACTCCATCTTTTCCCTTTTTCGAAGTTCTTTTAGCCACTACAAACCCCTTTTCTTTTGCAAATTTTGAGTAATACAAATAAGCGTCACTGGGGCTGTCGAATTCCATTCTCATCTTCGGTTCCTCGACTGTATCTTCGTAATTCTCAATTGGCGCTTTACCATCACCACCTTCCTTTATTGGAGAACCATTCGTAACCTCTTCTTCTTCTACGTTGTCTCCACTCCATACCTCTTCCACTTCTTCGTCCCTTTCTTCAATTTGGGAAGATATAGGACACATCACCGATGGTGGTGATGGTAACTGAAACATCACCTGCAGATTAAAAATAAACAAGAACAAGTGAGTATTGAATCTCTTCACAAACGATCCCAGGCTACGAGTCACAGTTTTATGGAATCTGTTCACAAACGAAATGATACGTATGCTTAGAAGATTACTTCTTGTTGATGTGCACACTACACTCACACGGCAGGAAGGTAGATGTTCACACTTAAATGACGACTAAAAATAAAAGAACAATAAGCAACATTTCACCCATGTTATTTTTACGTTGCATCCTAGTGAAATGGCGGTTCAACCAAGTGAATCTGCACAATCTTTCCATATCTACAACGAAAAATTTCCGGTCTAATTTACAAACACAGTATCTAAATTTGGTGGCAAAATTCTAAAACAATGATACGTATGCTCACAAAACAATCTGGTGGCAAATTTTTTTGTTAACAAAACAATTCTAGGTAGACATTGGTACATAATTAAACACTGGTCATTATGGCTCCTTGGGCAAAACTAATTAAACAGTGGTCAATGCTTCAATTTTTTCACAATAACAACTAAAACAAGCATTCCTTTCAACAATTTTTGAAGACATTCAATAGAGAGAGAGAGAGAGAGAGAGAGAGAGAGAGAGACCTTGGTTGAGTCATACGATTTCTGGGCGTTGTGGTGGTGGCGTCGACCGATGGTGGTGGACGGGTTGGGATTGAGAATGTAAGATTTCTTTTACTAGGCGTCGTGGTGGTAGAGTGACGTCGGAGTTGAGTCGTCGGTGGAGGGCAGTCGAGCGTCGGAGGGTGGGGTCGTGGGTCGCCGGTGAAAGTCGATCGTCTTCCTCTTTTCTCTCTCTCTCAAACGGCCCGCGAAAAATGAGAGTGAATGAGCCGAATTGGGGATTTTGAAATTGTCAAAATTTTTTATTTCTTTATTCTGGGGTAAAGTACGCGGGCCCCACGTGGGGCCCGCGTGAATAGTGTGCAGAGAATGGCTGGTGGGGAGTTTATGTATCATTATTGAATAATTTAACAATTTCCCCCTCGTTACTTGTCTTCTTGTTACTTTTTGGGTTAGTGAAATGAGCATGAAACTTATTTATGGGCAAAAGTGTTAGGTGAAATGGGTCGAGTTCTTGTTCAGTTTTTTGGACATTTAGCTTGGTCTAGATTTTGGTTTTTGTGGGCCCCTCTTAGGCGCACAATAATAATTGGACTCGTTCATTTTGCAAAAATTCATTGATTCATGAAAAAATTAGCTTATAAAACATCGATGGATACATCAACGAAACATATTTGTAAAAAAATATAAAGATGACAAAAAATCATTTGAAACTTAATACCTTTTTTTTCCTTGCACAAATACGTTTCATTCATGTATCTATAGACACTTGATCAAGCTAATTTTTTGCGTGGATGACATATTCGGCGAGCCCTACAAATTAAACAATTCCGATCATTGTTATGAACCCAAGAGAGGCCAACAAAGGCCCAAAACCAGAACAAACTGGATGTCCAGAAACTCGACCCAGGTGAAATGGGTCTCACACGTGGAATGCGAGCGTAGACAACAGGAAGATTACAGAGAAGCGATTGAAGGATAACCCTAGGATCATTGGTAATGGACGGACAAGATTCCGGCTCAGCATATAAACTGTACGATAGGGTTCAAATCGTAACGGAGAAAAACTCCCCCCCTTTTCGGATCACTCCCTCGTCTGGTGGAGTATCAAAAAACAGCTAGTCGCCTCTCTCTCTCTCTCTCTCTCTCTCTCTCTCTAAACAACTGCAACTTCCGCGACGAAAACGGGGGTTACAAAATGGCGGACGGAATCTACTTCTTCGAACTGAACACCGGAGCTAAGATGCCCTCCGTCGGTTTGGGCACGTGGCAGTCTGAACCTGGTCTCGTCGGTGAAGCCGTCTACACCGCCGTCGAGGTTCCGTTATATATACTCCCCTTCTCCTAGGTCTTTTTCCAGTTTTTCAAAATTTATTAGTCTCATTTTGCTTGGCTTACTTTACGATTCATTTCTCTCTTAAGTGTTTTTCTGTGGATAACTTATTCGATTGTAGTCCAAAAATGGCTCCTTTGGCGATTTACGATTCATTAATCTCATTATGTTAGCGTAATTACTACTTTAGAGTTTAGTCACTGAAAATGTAAGGAAATTTACACACCCGGGGGTTGCCCCAATGGTTGGGGCGAGTGCCAGGCTTTGGGGTAGTCCTCAAGGTCTGGGGTTCGATTCCCCACCGGGTGAGTACCATTGCAGTAAGTGGGGGCTGTGACTAGTGTGGCCACGCTAGTTCCCTGAGGTTTGGGTCACGCAGTTGGGTCTACTAGTGGCTTGGCTGGGGGCTGTTCCTTCGTCACAAAAAAAAAAAAAAACAATGTAAAGAAATTTATATTTGAGTGATACTTTTGCAAAAGGTCAGGGATAGGCTTGCTTGTTATGTGGGGCTATTATACATGTTGCGGAAAATTAAACGTGATAGAAGAATAAAAGACTTGAAGAGTTGAAGTCTAGTCTTGTTATGTCATATCGCGGAACACAATGCCCTTGAGAGAGCAAATAGTTTGAAAGGATCTAAGTTTTTGGGATAACACGGAACACAATGCCCTTGAGAGAGCACAAATCTCAATGGAGACAATGGATTCATTTAGCCGACCCCAATTGGGTGGGATGCAAGGCTTGGTTTGGTGGTGGTGGTGGTGGTGCTCTGAGGGTGCCTTCACCACTTTATTTCTCTTTTTGCACGTTTCGGTCTTGAGAGTTGCTTGTTTTTACATTCATGGGCATCTCAGAGTATGCAGGTCGTTTCCTTGTGGGAAAAGGACCCTCTCTATTTTGGAGAAATAACTTCTTTTTTTAATCAGCATTTCGGAGAAATAACTTGACTGGTCTAGTTTGGAAATTTCCAAGGACATTCGATGATTGTAACCAATTTTTCTAGAGCTCGTCGAGAAGCTCAACCATACAAATATCATTTTAATCGGATATCAAAACGTATTTATCTTGAATCAAATGAGATATGATGCAGTGTATCAAACTATATTTTCAAGATAAATGTGTTCCAAAATCACATTCATCAATACTCGATCAATTGATTTCTTGCATGATTATTCTTCTCAACTCACCCTATAAAATGAACAGTTCCAGATCATCGAAGTGGGCTTGGTATGGGATTGAAAATCTCAAAATTGGACTAGTCTGGTTGTTTCTCCAAACTAGAGAGGACCCTTTGGTAGGATAGAAGTGTCATACAGCTCTTTTAGTACATTGATATTCTCCATCTTGATTGGAATATATTTTCTGTGTTGGATATCTATATTGTGCCTTCTATTTTGTTTGTCGTTACAAAATGACAATTCACAATTAGTTGTGCTTGACAGCAGAGATAATGTACAATGGAAGTATTGAATGTTATGTTACCAACTCTCCCAAAAGCTTAAGCTATTTGGAATTGGGCCCAACAATGTAACTCTCCCTCGCGTGCAACTCCGTTTTGCATGTGGAGATGCAAATTTTTAGAGATAAAGAAAAACAGAATACGAGTGTGAGAAACAGAAAGCAAACAGAGTGACTTAAATCCAAGACCTCTCACAACCAGAGCTCTGATATCATGTTCAATTTCCAACTAACCTCAAAAGCTTAAGCTATTAGGAATTGGGCCCAATAATGTATATCAAGCTATCTAACATTGAAAGCTTCAAAATATTGTTATCATATCATTTAGCATCATTTTCTTATATTCTTATTTGTCTTTGTAATTAATCAATATCGGCTTCTTATTGTACTTCCCCAGTTTGTGCAAGAAAAATTTGTTCCTTTCACCTAGATACATATTTTGTTTACTTTTTTTTTTTGTGATAAGTAAAATGAGCGGAAGTTTGATACTTTTGTGTATTTCTCTTTTCCTTTTACTTTATTCTTGGTCATTTTAGCATCTTGCATTAGCTTATTTCGTGCTCTGGTACAGGGGCTACTCCATGTGTAAGGGAGGGTGTTCACTTGAACACCCCCCCCCCCAAAAAAAAAAAAAATTGTTAGAATACAAGTAATATTTTTAGTTTTGTGTTTAGTTTAGCCGTTCTTGAACATCTAACTAAAAAATCTTTGAACTTCCAGCCTAAAAAATGAGCCCACAAGTCAATCCAATGTAAACAACCCAATTACAGCCCGTAACAAGAAAAAATCTCTTCATATCATTCAAAAGAAGATCATTCTTTAAAAGATCTGTGTCAACCTATTCGTCACAGTTTCTTTTAAAATGGTATTGGTAGATTAAATACTCTTGATTGACTCATTGAAAAAACTGTAAAATCTTATTCCCCTATTTACAGAAGATTGTATTTTGACCCACCACTATGCAAGACAAGAACTTAAAAGTTTATTAATTTTTTTGTACCCAAAAAATTTTTTAGTTTCTCAATTGCATAATAGAAAAGCATTTTGGAATGGAGGCATTTTTATTCACAGCAATATTTTTAGTAATATATGAAATGGTTAATTGAGCTAGTAGAGTTGAGGTAATTTTTGAACACCCTGCTACAAATTCCTGAAGCCGCCACTGCTCGTGTATTTTTCTTAACAACATCCTCCGGTCAATGAAGTTCAGATTTTGGTCTTTTTTGTGCGAACATAGAATTTCATAAATGTGAATCTTCTGCTTTTGCATCTTTCTCTGTATCCATAGGCATGGTATACTTTTTTTGGGTTACATACTGTTATCTTGGGAAATTTGGCCTTGTTCATCTTACACTCTCTTGGCAACAATGGGATCTGTCAGTCGTACTATTCAATTAGTTTTACTCGTTATAATAATTATGAATGACACTCAAAGAAACATATTTCCTTCTATCTGCAGGTAGGATATCGGCATATTGATTGTGCTCAAATCTATGGCAATGAGAAGGAGGTATGTTCAGTAGACTTTATTTCGTTGTTAGGTCATAGTCAATTGATTATTGTGTAAAATTTCGATTTGGATTTTTTCTTTGGGAAGTTTTTTTTGGATTGAATTAGGGAAAACTTTGTGTGGACGCCATGGTCTTGCTTTATTCGTTCTCGTGCATGATCACTGATTAGTAAACATGACTGTAATCATTTGAGGAGTTTCAGCCTGAAAAACTCAATGAATAGTTTTTACCAGTTGAAACCTTCATGCGGATAGTTTGTCTTGATATGACGGCTAAGTGTTGCTCTCAGGTTCCAATTCCCGAGTTTGTGATGGCAATGATGAGCTAGCAGTTGTTATCTTGGAAATCATATGTTTAGGGGATGAGCTCCTCGCCTTATGTCATCTCTTTATACTCCTCCATATTCCATACTCCCATTATGTGAGTCCGTCACAAACATAATCATTCCTGTTAACCTCACGCAGCACACAAAGAAAATTATGGCTACAAAAATCAAGTCGATTGAAAATCGATAGGTCTGTGAATACGATACACCTTTTTCCTGTAAATTGTACAGTTTGTGTTCAAAACGTATTTGCCATCCAATGTACAGAAAAATGCAACGTGTTAGCATGTTTCTCAATATTTGATCAAACTAAGATTTTGCAGTTCTTCTATGCGTGTTCTACGGGATGAACGGTTTGGATTGAGGACCTACAAAATAAAAGTATGGAGGGGTATGGAGAGGAGCTCATCCTCATGTTTAGTTTTTTAATGAGTACAACTTATTAGGGTTATATGTTATTCTGTTATCTTATACTTATTAGGGTTATAAGTTATTCTGTTATCTTATACTGGTGGAGGGAAGGAGATGTGGTGTGGTAACTGAGCTGCTTTTGCGATGTTTCTTGTACCTCATCCATCACGAGGTTTCTTTCGGTGACTGCCTACTATGGTAGTTTGGACCTTTACCTAAATCTTTTTTTCCCAAACAAGTCTGCATTTTTAGGCTCAAATAACAGAAATTGTATTGGAGGTCTGTTAAACTTGCTTTTCTATGTTTCAGTTTGATGCTGAAAATTTGAAAATAGAACGATATTCTTTTGAAGCTTAGCTATGGGAAAAAACATTCTAGTAAGAATAAAGGATACAGGAAACTTAGCAGTTGGAGAAGCAGTTGCATGACAAATAAATGAGACTGGTGACGTGGAAGTATCTGTAGGATTGTAACCTTTGGACTTTGGTCCTTTTTCCCCCTCAATTAAGTACTCAAATTTTCTATTTGGTAATTTTTTGGATTAAGTACTTAGAGCATCTCCAACCCATGAGTCTCCAAAGCTCCATTTTTGAGACTCAAAATACTATTTTAATTTAAAAAGTGGATTTGGAGCTTATTACTTTCATATTAGCTCCACACACAAATCTCCGATTCTCCATTTCCATCTCTATATTCAAAAAAAAAAAAAAAAAAAACACTCACAATTCCCTCGCTTTCCTTCCAAAACTTGCCAACATTCCTTCAAAATTCAGATTACCTTTTTTGAATTTTCCACTGAATATATCTAATGTGTGTCAAATTAAAGATATTGTCATTATCTTTTCTATAGCACAAATTTCTATGAATATAATATCTATTATTTGAAAGTTATTCAATATTATTAAAAATGAAAAGTGTAAAGTAGAAATGGAGATGAATCTCCCTTTTTTTTGCTGGGTCTCTATATATGGAGATCCAAAATGTTGTCTCCGTTTTGGAGCTCCAAAATGGAGCTTGGTTGGAGTGCATTTGATCTCCTCCATATCATTAAAATATGGAGATATGGAGCTTGGTTGGAAATGATCTAAAGAAATTGATTTTTTTTTACTTGTGCTCCAGTCAACTGCATTATGTGGGTCAAAGCTCGCATTTGTATTGTAGATGACTATATGGTAAGTCTTGTGTCATCGGAACTTCATACTCCCCAAAAGAAACTTTAGCACCTGCCCTGTTATGATACCTTCGTGGGCTTACTATGCCATTTGCTTTGACACTAATGGTGGACGGAAGGGTGCGAGCTGGGGCCATAGCAAGCCCAAACTTTTGCGTACATATGGCATTTACAATTATATTCACCGTTTTGGCCTCTTCAAAATTTTGATAATTTCCTTTAGCCCCTTTGCAATTGAACTGTTCTTTTTTATACCACAATCTCTCCAAACTCAATAATTTTGCATTTAGACCCTTCTTTGTTAATGCTTGCGTTCACCACTGTTTGACACCTCTTGAAAGTTGGCAACTTCTTTCAATGGTCAAGAGAGGCAGTTAGATTAAGCTTAAGACAACAATGTTTACTCTTGAGAGTACGGCATGTTCCCAATTGCGATGCCAGCCCTGGTTACCACAGAACCTTATTATTGTTTGACAACTTCATTGTAGCTACAAACAAGCTTGATCCTTCTTGTGAGTTCCCCAACTATTATCACTTAGTGATCATGAAGTGGGATGGGATCTCAGTTCTCCCCTGTTTCATGATTTAGGATTTGTTTTGGCTACTGCAGTTGTGGTAATCGGTCATTCGATTTTAATAGCCTTCTCTCGTCATTGGTGAATATGAGTATGCGGGACGATATTACATTTTGAAGGCCCTGATCTAGTTTTCATGCCTTGTAGATTGGTGTGGTTCTGAAGAAGTTATTTGAAGATGGCATCGTGAAGCGTGAGGATTTGTTTATCACATCGAAACTCTGGTTTGGATCAATCTTTACTTTGACTGGAATCAGCAATAACAGGCTAAGGAAGGCCATATATTGATAGTTGTTCATGCTGAGTTGATAGGGCAGTGCTGAACTAGTATTAATGGGCCAAGGAAGGCTATATATACGAATTGGTTTATGCTGAGTTGATAGTGCTCTGCTACTCTATTGATTGTTTATGGAATCGCTAATGTTTTTCCTTTTTAAAAGTTAAAGTTAATTTCAACTTCTGTGAATCAAGACTGAAATGATATGCAGGTGTACTGATCATGATCCAGAAGATGTACCGAAGGCTCTAAACAGAACTTTGCAAGATTTGCAGCTTGACTATGTTGATTTGTACCTTGTATGTATTGTCTCATAAAAGTTCAGTTGTCATTCATGCCTACTAGAATTTAAAGAAGAATAGATTTTTCCCTTCTTGGCTGTTTTTTTGGAAAAGCCTGATTTGCATTTAGCGTGCTGAAATATAGTAAAAATGGTATTTGTGCTTTTAGATTACAAGATTTATCTTTGCAATAGGGAATAATGCACCTCCCTTGAATCCCTTGTGGGAAGAGATAATGTTTGAATACTTGAGCAATACGCAATCCGTTGAAAGACTGCTTTTATTACTTCTCCAACCAAAGTGCAATCGAACTCATGGTTTTGATTTTTAAATTCTGGTGTTTGCCGATTTCACCCCTTTGGCCTGCTAAAAATGAACCCATCAGATTTTGACACTCATACAGTTATACTGGCAGTTGTATGGTCTTGGTATTTAGGATCAGTTTCGTAGAACATTTTTTCAAAAAACTTGTTTTGGCAGCGGTGTGCTTAATTTGTTTTACTGGGAAAAGAGCATTGATATGTTTTAAATTCACACTTTTCATTGTTGCTAAAACGAAAAAAGGTTATGAAAATTATGTGTGTTTTTTTTTCCAGAAAAAATGCTGAGAAGTGTTTTGCAAAACTAATTTTGAAAAAAATTAAAACACCAGAGTATGATGGAGATTTTTGGCATTGTATAACTGAAGAGCTTCTTTATTGAAGATTCATTGGCCAGCCAGGATGAAGAGTGGCTCAATTGGATTTAAGCCTGAAAATCTGATTCCAACAGATATACCAAGTACATGGAAGGCAATGGAATCTCTATATGATTCTGGTAAAGCTCGAGCACTTGGTGTTAGCAATTTTTCTACGAAGAAATTGGGAGATTTGTTGGAGGTAGCGCGTGTTCCCCCTGCTGTCAACCAGGTTGAGTGTCATCCTTGTTGGAGTCAGTCCAAGCTACGGGAATTCTGTAAAGCTAAGGGAGTTCATCTATCCGTGAGTTGACAATCTCATAATAGTTCCATTATTTGCATCAATTGTACATGACACGAAGATTGGCCCATCCATGATTGGTTAAACCCCAATATGTCATGGTAACTTAGCTTTGCTACAAACTCCAACACCTTCTATTAGCTGTTGTTTCTTTGTTTTTGAATATTCAACTCTCTCAGGGATATTCACCATTGGGTTCTCCTGGTACAACATGGCTCAAAAGTGATGTTCTGCAGCAACCAATTGTAATTACGGTTGCTGAGAAAATGGGGAAGACTCCTGCTCAAGTTGCTATTCGCTGGGGTTTGCAGATGGGTAACAGTGTACTTCCTAAGAGCACAAAGGAAGCAAGGATCAAGGAAAACTTGGAAGTTTTTGACTGGTCTATTCCTGATGACTTGTTTGTGAAGTTTTCTGAAATTCAGCAGGCAAGTTATTTAGTTGTTTGTATATAGTTCTTAACTCTTGTTCTGGGATTTAGTTGATCTTCCTCTGGCAAAATCTTTTTTCTTACGCTGATAAGCATTTTCTGTACCAACTGTTTATTCGCCAAAACTAAACAATAACTATACATCTCCTTGTTATTACATTTCATCAGAACCTAAACCAACAGCCCTAGCTCAATCGGTCAATCATTTAGTACTCAATTACTCATTCAAGGCAGGGATTAGTATTTCTCTCCGATTATGGGCTTTCTTGAGTGATTTGTTCATCATCTATCATGGGGTTCTTGTTTCTGATTTGTGCTTCTTGGGGTCGTAGCGTCGTAGGTTTATCTTTATGGGCTGTCTTATGAAGTTGATTGTCCAAGTTGATGTATTGTTCATGATAATTTTATGTAGCCACCTACCAATTGAAAAAAGAGTACATTGTGAAAGGAACTTGGCATCTAGTACTTTCAAATTTCACCATCATCTGTTACTTATACTTGTTCTCTCTATCTCTCTCTCTCTCTCTCTCTCTCAAACGAGAGCTTCAGGTTATGATTATTTTGTTTGCTCAAGAGTTGGTTTGTGATAACTCGTCTTCGTATGAATCTCCGGTTAGTAATCGTGCCAAACTTTCCAACTGTGCAGGCAAGACTTGTTCGAGGGACTACATTTGCTCACGAGACTTTGAGCCAGTACAAGACGGTTGACGAAGTCTGGGATGGTGAAATATGAGTAGACAGACAATCAATGTTTTTTTCTGTTGCACAAGCTTTCCAGTTCCAGTAACATACCATGCTTATTCTCATTCAAGATGTCTTTGTACGCCAAATGATTTTGGACCCTTTCTTAAAGGGAATTCACTCGATTCGCTTTCTTTCTGCTTCTGCTCTGATGCTATATTCTCGTTGTTGGTCTCGTGCTTACTGTTGCATCTACAAATACGCTGTTGTTTGATTGCATTCACTTAGATCGTTAAGTACTTCTGATATGCCTTGATTGTAATCATCTAGGTTGCATCAAGTCTGGGCTATACAAACTGAATTTTGCAGTCGTCCTCTGCATTCTGTGCATGGGCGGCATTTTGGTTTTTGAAAATCCTAGGTACCCCAAATAAACTTGTGAAAGATCATCAGAATTGAACAGTGATCTGGTTATCTTTCCGTTCAACAAATTTGTTTCACTGAGAGAGAAACTATGAGATATCCAACAAACTTGTGGCAATGGAAGATCGAAATAAAAACCTCACTAGGGGGGGCAACCTGAAATTGCCGAAACCAGGTCTGCGAACAGCAAACCGAAGGCCAAAGCTGCCTCTTAACGTCAAAACACCTATTGCTGGTCACATTCTCTAAAGGAACCGTGAGCTCCTCTTATGCTTGAGATCTACACATTATTTCATTGGAAAAATTATTTGGTGGTATTTGAGCAAGCACGCGTATAAAGGGTACACTAGGCAGGCCATGTTCGATTATGGTTTTGAAAACAGGTTCCCACTTTTTCTCTCTCATCCTCATTTTTTAGAAATATTATTCTAGTGTCTAACTTGTGTGAGATAAGTCCGTGGGGCCTTCTTTGAAGACCCACACAAATTATCCAAGCCGTCCATTATTTCTACAACTATTCTCTGAGTCATTCAGAGAAAAATCAGGTCAATCATATAATTTTAAGTACTTGATCCAATTGTTTAACTTTCTTTTAAATTTCTGCCAAAATTTAGGATCCTAAATTGGGAATGAATAATTAGAAGACCAATGAACCACTTATAATTTTTCAAATGAGCTAATTTTTTAGGAGTGAGCCAAAAAAATTTTAAAAAAAATAAATGAAAGGCATGGATCATTTCTGTGGGTCTTCAAAGTGGGTTTTACGGACCCATCTCACACAAGTTGTGCACTAGAGTAGTGTTTCTAAAAAATGGGGATGAGAGAGAAAAAGTAATGACAGCCATGTGAGACCCCCACTGAAAAAGTGGGAACCAGTTTTCGAAGCCATAACCGAACATGGTGTGAATCTGGAAAAAAATGTACTAATGATCTCTAATAAAAGGCAGAGTGGAAACTAGGCTCATATTAAAAAATTTGAATTTTAGGGTAACATTGCAATGAAAAAATAGAATACAAGGCAGGCAGTCTTTGAGTCTTAACTTGTGGAGTAAATATTGAAGGCCAAAAAGTACCTTCGAGCCAAGGGTGGGTTAAAGTGGGGCTCCAGTGTGACCCCACTCAAAATTGTAAAAAGATTATAATAATCTTAAATATTTCACGTAATTTTGTAAGTTATATTTAGGATATGCACTTGTATATATCTCAAAACTAGAGATCTGGAATTAATTTTATACTTCAATTTTTGGTGTATTAATCGGTTCATAAACTGAGTATCTATTTGAAACCTTAGTTCTTAGATTCTCTCTATTTTTGCTCGTCGACGAGAAATATCTACCAAAATGCATTTTCAATTTTGATGAAAGGAGAGCAAAAGCCAAAAAGAGCTCAAGACGTCCTTTTCCCATTCTCATTTTTGCCTTCTCATTTTCCCTTGCAACCAAAAGCCCAAAATGTCCTTCCTTTTAAAACAAACCCACGAGATAAAGTTTTAATTAACATTAAATTAGTCATTAATTACATAACAATATCA
The DNA here is from genome assembly GCA_020921065.1 of Vaccinium darrowii. Classification (NCBI taxonomy): domain Eukaryota; kingdom Viridiplantae; phylum Streptophyta; class Magnoliopsida; order Ericales; family Ericaceae; genus Vaccinium; species Vaccinium darrowii. Next base: position 17,440,769 of record CM037151.1, on the reverse strand, counting down.
ATGTAACTGTAATCTATTTTTTAGGATTGTCTTGCTTCAGTCTTTTTTTTTAATCACATAAAAATAAAAATAAACTGCCTTTATGATATTTGAGTTAAGTAATTGTTATTGTAAAACATTTTTGGGGGCCTTTAGTTGGTTGCCAATATTAATTCTTCCTAACTACCGACAAAAATCTGTATATACTAGAGACTTTTAAATAAGGGGCACATCAATTTTACAACATATTTTTGAAAAATGTCTAATAACATTATTCATACAAACTAATATAATATTATAGTTATTGAGGTGGGCCGGATTTTAAGCCCCCGAAATAATTGGACTAAGCTAGCGGAGCGAGCTAGAAGGGAGCGTGATCTGGTTGGACTAGGCCCAGTTGGGATGTACCGTCTCAATAGGCGGAGTAAAAGTTCGGGAGGCGTAGAGATTATTCTAGAAGATGCTTGATAGATCTACTCGAGATAGCAGTCTGCCCTAATCGGGGAAGCTACCTTGATGAGCATCATCAAGTATCCCGATAAAAGTGGAGCTCTGGATACGGAGATCTAGGGGAGATTGGAGTCCGCTGTAATCGAAGAAGCTACCAAGATGAGTCCGCCCTAATCGGGGAAGCTAACTTGATAAACATCAAGGAGTATCCCGATAAAGGTGATGCTCCGGAGATTTAGGGATACGAGTGTATCTCGGACGGACTAGGTATCTTGGACGCCAAGTGAAGAGAGCCTATAAAAGGGGGTTTCACCCTCAACTAAAGGTACACACAATCATACTCACAAAACCCTAGTTTCCTCTTTTCTCTCATATTCAGTCTCTGACTTAAGCATCAGAGGGGTATTCCGGCCAAACCCTGGCCGGGTAGCCTAACGTTCTTTGAGTTTTGCAGTTGCTCTCGCCGGAACCCCACTCAACGTGACTTTCGGTGGCTTGCTTTCCTAAGGTGAAAACTTACCCCACCACATTTGGCGCCGTCTATGGGAAAGCATATCACTAGTCTTGCTGAGTTCATGGCGGGACCAGAAGAAGGAAACTTTGTCCAAAAGGATAGAAACCCAGACAACGCCAGGAACCATGCTAGCAACGAAGATCAACATTCGAGAGAGCCTCTTCGAGGGGCTCAGCAAAAGAACGGAGACAGGAACCCTCACCACGGTGAGAAACCAAGGCAAAACAATCACCAAGCACGGCACTCTGTCCCTGATACCCGTAACCCCCAGGATGATATTGATGAGCGTGACAAAATCATAGGGACAATGGGTGCGGAGATCGTGAAGCTTTGCAGAGCGCTCAAAGAAAAAGAGGTTGATCGTGCTAGTGTCTCACGAGGACGCGCTAACAATCACGCCTCTAAATCCAGGAGGAGTTCCACGCCAGTCCATTCTGGACGGACTAAGCGTCACCGCTCTCTCAACACGATTGAGCGCGTTATGAAGGAGTTTATTCCTGCATAGGGGATAGCAGCTACCCTCATACGCATAGGGCAGTAAGTTCAAAGAGACAGAAGACAATCACTCATGTTTCAAGCACTCGCAAGATGCCTACTCCACTTAGGAAGGCTAGAGGCGACTTGCGGCCTGTCATCACTCAAAAGAGGGTCGAGAGAAATCGTGCCAAGTCGGACATGACAGGGGGCAATCATGCCCTGGATAGGCTAGTTCTCTCTCCCTTCTCTCCAGAGATTGAGTCTTTGGATCCCCTAAAGGGCTTCTCACTACCAAAGTTTTCAACGTATGACAGAAAAGGGGACCCCTACTCGTACATTAGCCACTTTCGTCAGATGATGACCCTTTTATAGCAGGAATGACGCTATAATGTGCAAGGTCTTCCCTTCGAGCCTCGGAGAAGCTAGTTTGCTGTGGTTTGACAAGTTGGAGGCAGAGTCCAAAACAAGTTGGAAGCAACTCTCAACGACTTTTACTGCAAGGTTTGTCACGCACAGCAAAGTCCCCAAAGAGGTGGAAGCTTTACTTGCCTTAAAAAAAGGCAAGAAGGAGCCTCTTCGAGACTTCACAGGCCGATACTTCGACACCTACAATGAGATTGAGGGTTGCAATGAGGAGTTGGCAGTAACCTCTTTCAAACTCGCTCTCCCTCTTGGAAATCGCCTCAGGAACTCTTTCACAAAACGAGCGGCTACTTCCATTAAGGAATTAATGGATAGGGTGGAAAAACATGCAAGGATTGAGAGGACAACAATCGTACAGAGGGAGACATGGAGGAGTCTTCCCCTAAAGACTATAGCCAAAAAGGATTCAAGAAAGGCCGGAATGGAGGAGCAAAATATGGCGAAGGTTCAAGTCAGAACCAAAGGGAGAAATCAAACCCAAGGGAGGCCATCAACACGTTGTTCAAAGAGCCTATCTACAAGATACTCGAAAAGATTCGTGACGAGCCGTATTTTACATGGCCACCGAAGATGCCGGGTGATCCAGCTAACAGAAACTCCAAGTGGAGGCGCTCATATCACGAAGATTACGATCACATGACCGCGAATTGTAGAGCCCTCAAGCAACATTTGGAGGAACTTGTGACTGCTGGACACCTAAGGGATTTCATCGACGATGGAGCTCCTGCCACCGCAGCCCAACCTGAACAAAGGAGATGAGAAACTAATGCCCAGGATGCCCCGAGAGGTGTGATCAATATGATCCATGGAATAATGGATCCCTCTTTTGAGAACGAACTCAAGGAGCAGCTCCAGAAGGCTCGACACATGCAGGAAGTGTTGCGAGTAGAGCCCCCACTCAAGAAGGTCTGTGTGGAACCTAGCACGGACCGTTTTGCAATTACATTCTCAGACAAGGATTTGGAGTGAATTCAGCATCCCCATGATGACGCTCTCGTGGTGACAATGTGGATTGCAGGTTTCGATGTCAAGCGAATCTTGGTGGACCAAGAAAGCTCTTGCGAAGTAATGTACTTTGACCTTTACAAACAATTGGGCCTCAATGATTCATAGCTCACCCAAACTCAGTCGCCATTGGTTGGATTCAATGGAAGCCCTGTTTGGCCATTGGGCAAAGTGACTCTTCCAGTGGTGATAGGGTCGGTTCAGAATGACATTGAGTTTATGGTGGTGAACGTACCATCCACATACAATGCAATTGTTGGGAGGACATGGATTTGCAAATTCAAGGTAGTACTCTCCACCTATCATCAAGTGGTGAGATATCTATCCCCGAACGGAGTAGAAGATCTTCTTGGGGATCAGGTGGCGGCAAAATAGTGCTTCATGGCCTCAGTAAAAAACAAAACAAAATTCAAACGTGTACAAGTGGTAGAGATCCCTGATCAATAGGTGCTAGAGGATGTTGGGCGTGGCACGATTGAGAAAGTAGTGGAGGATCTTGAGAAGGTCTGTATCGATGAGAATGACCCTGGGCGGTATTTTGTAATTGGAACCTCTCTGGATCCTATGGAGAGGGACCAGTTAGTGGGCTTCCTTAAGCAAAATTTGCAGGTGTTTGCGTTGACACCCTATGAAATGGTGGGAGTTGACCCAGAGTTTATTTGCCACAAATTGAACGTCAATCTGCTTCATAAGCCTGTCATTCAAAAGAGAAGAAGGTCGGTCGCCCACCATGCAGAGGCAGTGCTTGAGGAAGTAGATAAGCTTCTGGAGGCAGGGTCAATTAGGGAGGTGCTCTACCCTGAATGGTTCTCTAACACGATCGTCGTCAAGAAGAAAAATGAAAAGTGGAGGGTTTGCGTAGACTTTACAAGTCTTAACAAAGCATGCCCCAAGAATAGCTTCCTATTACCAAAGATCGACCAACTTGTGGACTCAACTGCAGAACATGCACGCATGAGCTTTCTCGATGCCTATTGTGGCTATCACCAAATTGCGATCGATGTCTCAGATCAAGAGAAGACTGTCTTCATTATACCTCGTGGAGTGTATTGTTATAAGGTGATGCCATTTGGTCTAAAAAATGCAGGAACCACCTATCAGAGGATGATCACTCGGAAGTTTGAAAGACTGTTTGGCAAGACAATGGAGGCTTACATTGACGACATGGTCGTCAAAAGTAAAGAAAGTAAAGACCACCTCAGAGACTTAGAAGAGGTGTTTGAAATACTAAAGACCCACAAGCTTCGCTTAAATGCCTCAAAGTGCGCTTTCGGGGTAGGATCAGGGAAGTTTCTTGGGTACGTGGTAACACAAAGGTATAGAGTCTAATCCAGACCAGATTAGTGCTTTACAAGCTTTAGAGCGGTCGCGCACACCAAAAGAAGTCCAGAAGCTAACAGGAATGGCGGCCGCCCTAGACTGCTTAATAAGCCGATCTTCGGATAAGTGTAGGCCTTTTTTCCAGCTTCTACAAAAAAATGCCAGATCTGAGTGGGGAAAAGAGTGTGACAAGGCACTAGAGAACTTAAAGAAATACTTAGCCGCAGCACTGCTCTTATCGACGCCTTGCCCTGGAGAGGACTTATACCTATAGCTCGCTGTTTCTCCACATGCTGTTAGCAGAGTCATAGTCAGGCAAGAAGGTAAAGATCAAATTCATGTCTACTATATCAACAAAACCCTTATTGATGCAGAAACTAGATATTTGCCACTAGAGAAACTAGCGTTCGTGCTGGTGGTGGCATCTCGAAAGTTGATGCACTACTTTTAGGCCCACGCCATTGTGGCCCTGACTGAGTACCCTTTGAAAGCTCTTTTTAGAAAGGCTGATTTTTCTAGAAAAATTTCTCATTGGGCGATCGAGCTGGGCTAGTACGACATCCGGTATCAACCAAGGACCGCCATCAAAGCACAGGTGCTGGCTGATTTTGTTGCAGGAGTTACACCCCCGGATGTTCGATTAGACGAACTACCGACCTCAGGAGTCAACAATTTGGACACTGAGCTCGGGAGGCATACACCATCTGAGGCATGGAAGTTGTTCTTTGGAGAAATTTGGAAGTTTTTCGTGGATGGAGCTTCTAACAACAAGGGGTCTGGAGCAGGGATGGTTCTCATATCCCCAGAGGGAGTTGTTTTTGAACAAGCTTTGAAGTTTGGTTTCCCAACCTCCAACAATGAGGCAGAGTATGATGCCCTCTTGGTCGGACTTAGAGGGGAAGAGTACTTAGGAGCCGAGGAGTTGTTGGTGTACAACGATTCTCAATTGGTCGTAAACCAATTATCAAGTGAATATGAGGCAAGGGATAACAAGATGGCAGAATACGTGGAGAAGGCTCGAGAGATGCTCAAAAAATTCAAAAGCATCAGAGTGGAGCAAGTCCTTCGTGAACTCAATGGGCACGTAGATGCCTTGTCTTGTTTGGCTTCAGCTATGGACTCTGAGACTCCAAGGGCAATCACAATTGAGTTTTTACCTCGCCCAAGCATCATGGTACAAGATGGACATCAAGTCCTCCCGGCAAATCTGGGTCCAAGTTGGATGGACCCAATCATAGCCTTCCTCAAGGATGACATACTGCCAACCGACAAGAGAGAAGCTCATAAATTACGGGTGAAGGCTGCAAGGTTTTGGCTAGCTCCATCTGGAAAGCTTTACAGGAAGTCCTATACAGGGCCATACCTTCAGTGTGTTCATCCAGACCACGTACAAAAAGGCTTGTATGAATTGAATGAAGGGCTCTGTAGATGCCACACTAGAGGACGGTCGTTGGCCCATCGTGCCATCACACAAGGCTATTGGTGGCCTTACATGCAGAGGGTTGCAGAACAATATGTGAGAAAGTGTGAGAAGTGTCAAAAGTTCTCTCCACTCATTCATCAACCTGCGAGAGATTTGACGCCCCTCACTAGTCCTTGGCCTTTTGCACAGTGGGTCTGGACTTGGTTGGACCTCTCCCTAAAGCTCCTAGAAAAAATCAGTTCTTGATCACTGCCACGGATTATTTTACCAAGTGGATCGAAGCAGAGCCACTGGCTAGAATCAGAGAAGTGGACGTCAAAAATTTTGTGTGGTGGAACATAATCACCAGGTTTGGAATTCCAAGAACGTTGATCTCTGAATGTGGGACTCAATTCGTTGGAAAGCAGTTTCAACAACTTTGCTCTGACCTTAAACATTTTGTTTCACACCTCTACCCTGGCCTACCCACAAAGCAACGGCCAAGCTGAGGCCTCCAACAAATCTGTTTTGAATGGTATTAAGAAGCGCCTTGAGAAAGCTAAGGGAACGTGGGTGGAGGAACTCCCTAGTGTGCTATGGGCATACAAAACCACTCCAATGCGTGGTACCAGGGAAACTCCATACGCTTTGGCATTTAGAACGGAGGTTGTGATACCTATAGAAATTGGCTTCCCTACTATCCGGACGGAGTCATTTGATGCGGACAAAAATCAGCGAATGTTGGCTCGAGACCTCGACTTGCTCGAGGAAAGGAGGGAGGCCACACTTGTGCGGCTTGCTTCTTACCAGCAACAACTTGCCAAAAGTTATAATCAGAAGGTTCGCTCTCGAGGGTTTCAGCTAGGGGAGTTGGTTCTAAGGAAGGTGATGGGGAATACTAAGGTCCCCGGAGAAGGAAAGCTCTGCTCCAATTGGGAGGGGCCTTATAAGGTTATTTCTGAGGCAGGTCCCGGCGCGTACTATCTTGAAGATCTAGAAGGCTATAAGGTACCCAATCCTTGGAATGCGGCCAATCTCAGAAAATTTTATCATTAAGAATTTTGCATAGAAAGAATGGCCTAGTAGGTAGCATAGCAAGAGTAGCTTGGATTAATAGAGTAACTTGGATTGCTTGAGTCGTTTAGGTAGCTTACTTCAATAAAGATTGCTTCAATGTAATCATAGTATGCTTATTATTTAAAATGGAATAAAGGCCGGAATTCTTTCTTTCCATTGTGTACTCTACTTAAGTGAAGTTATGTTTATTGCATGAATGGAGGCCTTGTTAGGCCAGAATATCTATTTCTTGTCCTCCTAGTTTGGTGCTGCCAAACCGGAGATGGGATGGAAAGGGAAGCCGGATAGGCTTACCTAGCCCTCATTTGGGGGGAGGGGTGGATAAATACTTAAAGAAAGCTTTCTTTAATTTCTTCTAAGTTGTAAAGCCCTGGAGTGTTGAGTGGACTAGCTCAATGGATCATACGTTTTAGTTTGGTTGGATTGGCCAAGAGTTGGATCGGATAGGAACCAACAAAAACTAATAACGTCAATGTCCAACAAGGACGGAGTGTCCAATAAGGATGGACTACATACGAGCAACGCAAACATGTAGAATCATATTCTATAAATCATTCTAAGTGTTAAACAAAGACGGATTACATAACATATTATTCAGAAACGCTTCAAAGAGCGACAAAAGCATACGTAGTACATAATGAAGATCCTACTACATACGGAGGTCGCTCCACAGCTGAACAAAATGGTGCACGACCATAGATACGGTAAATATATAAGCCCCAAAAGAAAAGGCTTCACCGGCCGACCTATACAAGAAACTTGTCAAAGGTCTCTGAAGCGACCTGGGCACTAGAAGTAGCAGCGGTGGAAGCCAAGGTTGGGGGCGGAACTATAGCAAGACACTCAAACAGATACTCCACAGTGTAATAACTAGCACCGGAAAGAGATAGCTTTGTAAAATTGAAGTGCAAAAAGAAAACTAGTTTGGGCCTTGGTCGCCCTCCTTCCAAGGGAGCTTATAAGCACGGACCATAGTACCGAGTGCATACTCATACTCTCCGGTGATTTTAAGCCAATCTTCAGGACACCTGTCTTTAGGCAGGAGTCCTCCTATCAATTTGGCTCGAAGATAGTATAAAGATCCATCACCAAGACCAACAATTTCATAGCAGAAGAGTAACTCCTCTATACCTAGCGGGAGACTCTCCCTACGTGCAAGCATGGCCATACTGTTGACAATCCTAAAAATGTTGATAGAAATATGTGTAGGTGCCAACCTAAGCCGGTGGAGAAAGCTTAAGAGGAGTGGGTCAAGTGGAAACCGAACTCCACCTTCTACAATGGAAACCACGGGGAATACCGCGGATGAAGGTGAACCTAAGAGGGTCTCTTCAGAACCTAGCAATTGAAATTCTACATTTTTCAGAATGTTCTATGTTACCCTAAAAGCATCAATGTGTCCAGGAGATTCTAGCAAACACCTATATTTTCCCATTGTGAGATCAAATGAAGAACTTTGAGTATGGATAGAAAACTCAAGAGAGTGGCTGGAAAACTCGAGAGTCACCAGAAAACTTAAGAGAGTCGTCGGTAAACTCAAGAGAGTCATCGGTAAACTCAAGACAGTCACCGGAAAACTCAAAGGGATGTCGGCAAACTCAAGGCATTGCCGGCAAACTCAATCACATTCAACAAAAAACTCAAAGGCATTCAAAGGAACTCAATGGAATTGCATGATGTTCATCAAAAATCTCAATCACATCAAAGAAAGGTACAAAAAAGGCAAAAAACAAGGATGAAGAACTCACTGGATTTTCTAAAGTGATAAACACCCACAGCTCCTAAGCAACCCCTCACACTCCTCTTGAAAAGTGAAATGAGAGAATGAAGTGTTTGGGGTGGATTCTACCTCTTTTATACTCAACAAAGGAGCAAATTCAAAAAATCTATGTACTTTTGGAGGGAAATGAAATGTATCGGGAGTGCTACTCAAGTTGAAGGATGCTCAGGCCTTACCAAGCACGTAATGTGAAAGTACGGCATTTAACGGAGGTGTAGCAGTCGGGGTCGAGAGCAAGCTTGGTTCTATTTCCTTTTTTTACTTGAATTCTTTTATTATGCAAAGCCATCAAGTCTGATTTTTTAGGGAGACCGAAAGGAGAAGTTAGTATGGAATTGGGAACTTTAGAAATTGATCTCATTTTACCACGGAGCAGCTATCTCGTCTGACTACGGTATCTGTGTTCTTTCGATTCAACCACACCCAATTGCGGAATCTGTCTAGGTTCTCTGCAAGTAAGAGGGGAAATGTGGAGTGTCCTGATTAGAGAACTTCCAATAGATGCGTTATCAAAGAATTTGAAGTTACATAGTTGTTTAGTCTCCTTGGGCTATGGAGAGATCCAATCACGAGCTTTCACTTTCTCATTTCCACTTTTACAGTGAAAATGACATTACCAAGTGGGGAAAGGTTATTCCCATTTCCACCTATGCTACCTCTGCACTCATTTTTTGTGTTCTACACAACTAGAAATGGACAATGGGAAGCCACCAGCTTACTCCCCCAGTTCAATTAGTCTGAGTTCGGAGGGATTTTTTTTTTTTTGAGAACGTATTCATTTGGACCTACTACGGAGTGAGAGTATGTGAAATGAAGAGCGATTTGGCCTACAATAACCATGACGGAGAGCATAGATTGGCAGCATACCTAAATCGAAAACGTTGGAATGCCGAGGCTCGGAGCAGCTCGAAGTTTTGATTCACAGATTGGATAATTTCGGATTCAAAGCTTCATTCTTTTGAATTTTTGATGAGAGACCCAGTTGGAGAACCAAAAAGGAGACACCAAGTTTCATCCTCACTTTCTCTCTCGTCACTTTACCTTGTGGAAGGCATCCTCTGGTGGACGTGTCTTATCTCTATGGAAAAGGAAAGGGCCCACTGTTCGGAAAATGTGGGAGTATGTGGGAGAGTGCTTGAAATTCATTTGAAGAGAGAGTAAAATGTGGTGGGCCCAGTCCAAGCTACATTAAAAGGACTACTTTTGCTGGCGAAGTTTCTTTGAGGAGTTGTGAAGAAACAAAAATTGTAGGTGAGGCCTTCATTTTTTATTTGGTTTTCACTTTTGGGAGGCTCGGTGGTGAAGCTATAAAGGTGAAAGTAGAAATCAGAAGCTGGGACTTCGGGTTTCGCGGAGAAGCTGTCAATCAGAATGGGAAGCTTATCCACACTTTCCCTTTTTATGTTTTTTAAATTCCTAAGTTTCAGAGGAATTGGTGAAGCTGTCAAGGAACATGAATGGTACACCATCACTTTCATTTTCCCTTCTTGTTCATACGTCCCAAGTAACATTAAAATTTTATGGTGGGACCAAGCTTGTGAGAAGCTGCAAGGGAGAGCCTTTGGGCTCTCCACAAGGAAGCTACCAAGAGAAGGTGAAGTTGTGGAGAGCACCCCGCACTCCTTGACGTCCAAAAAAAAAAGGGGGGAAAATGAGTAGCCATCCAAAGAAGACAAATGGTAGTGGGACCATGAATGAAAAAGAGAGTTTCTTGTCTTGCTCTCACAAATTGAGAAGCAAAGAATGCGAAGCTGCTTATTAAAAAATTGGAGAGGCTACCTGTTGGTGACACTATAACAGTTTCACTTTCTCTATTTTATTTTCTTTACTTTTAGTTTTCTGCGATTAAAAGTGAAATTCAACTTGGTGAAACTACGGCCAAGTAGGGAGCACAAATAAAATCGAGCTTTATTGACAAAGTAAAGTGACCCGGACGTGGTCGGATCAATTTTATTTTTACTATACCTCGCCTATTTTGCATCGGAGTGCAACGTATGTGTTTGCAAATTTTACTCGGTTGGATCTGACCGATAGAAAAACAAAAAGGAGTTTGAACTAACAAGGTTGGAATAAACATCCTTTGCCACCTAGCCTTGTGGTCACGGTGCCAAAGGCTGGGGGGCAAATGAGGTGGGCCGGATTTTAAGCCCCGAAATAATTGGACTAAGCTAGCGGAGCGAGCTGGAAGGGAGCGTGATCTGGTCGGACTAGGCCCAGTTGGGATGGACCGTCTCAATAGGCGGAGTAAAAGTTCGGGAGGCGTAGAGATTATTCTAGAAGATGCTTGATAGATCTACTCGAGATAGCAGTCCGCCCTAATCGGGGAAGCTACCTTGATGAGCATCATCAAGTATCCCGATAAAAGTGGAGCTCTGGATACGGAGATCTAGGGGAGATTGGAGTCCGCCGTAATAGAAGAAGCTACCAAGACGAGTCCGCCCTAATCGGGGAAGCTAACTTGATAAGCATCAAGGAGTATCTCGATAAAGGCGAAGCTCCAGAGATTTAGGGATACGAGTGTATCCCGGACGGACTAGGTATCTTGGACACCAAGTGAAGAGAGCCTATAAAAGGGGGTTTCACCTTCAACTAAAGGTACACACAATCATACTTCCAAAACCCTAGTTTCTTCTCTTCTCCCATATTCAGTCTCTGACTTAAGCATCGAAGGGGTATTCCGGCAAAACCCCGGCCGGGTAGTCTAACGTTCTTTGAGTTTTGCAGTTGCTCTCGCCGGAACCCTACTCAACACGACTTTCAGTGGCTTGCTTTCCTAAGGTGAAAACCTACCCCACCATAGTTATAAATAACAATAAATAAATAAATAAAGCGTACACCCTGTTCAGAACTCGTTAAAGTGTGGTTTTGGTTATGTATGTTCTTAATTTGTATAATGTTTTTATGTTCATCATTTTTTGAACCAAATTTTTTTATTTTTTGCAATTATTTTTGTTTTACATAATTTTTTGTTAAGTACAGAAGACTTTCAATTACCCAAAAAAAAAAAAAAAGGGAATTTTCGGAAAAAAATAAAATAAAAAATCAAAGTTGGATGGGATAAGTTTACAAAAATATTTCCCATTATGACTCTAAAAAACTTGCTAAAACAAATATTCATGCATATTTTTAATACCACAATAAAGAAACAAGGGCAAAATGATAAACAACCAATCCATAACTCATTTTCATAATTAGTCTCCCAAACACTACTATTATTGTAAAATGCATTCTTCACATTTCTCCCAAACACTCCTCCCAAATTCAAAACACATTCTGACCATAATCTAAAAAACTAAAAAGTCAAAAATAAAAAGCTAAAAGTAAGCTTCTAAACACCCCTAAAGATAATAATTTTTTACGATTTTAATTAATAAGGTGCCCCGCTTTGGATAAATTACTGTGTCGACCGCTTCTTCCAGCACCACAAATTTGTAGTACATCAAAATGTTCACCATTGCCGTTTCTCAAGCCTATAAATCATCCCTGCTAAGTTGGTTCGAAAATCTCTCTCTCTCTCTCTCACACACACACACACACACACTGTCAAACACAAAAGACACAGAGAGGGACAATAATGTATATGATCATCTCCCATTGAACACTTCTTTTCATAATATGTGAGTGTGGACAACTTCTTTTGATTTGGTTTTACGTTAATTTGTGTGAAGGTGAAACAATGGAAACAAAGACTAAAAATGGGCCTCTATACTTTGATCTTAACACCGGCGCCAAGATCCCATCTGTTGGCCTTGGAACATGGAAAGCCCCTCCTGGTGTCGTCGGTGAAGCTGTCATCACCGCCGTCAAGGTCTTCTCTCTCTTCTTGTCAACCAGAATATTACAGTATATGATTGATCATCTGAATTTCAAAACTTTTTGTCATTGGATTACAACTTGTGCAGGCTGGTTACAGGCATATCGATTGTGCGCGATCTTATGACAACGAGAAGGAGGCATGTTTGTTTTTGTAACCCTACTTCTGTTCATTATGCTTATTCCATTTTAATGGTGTCAAATAATTAACAATCTACAATTATGTCAGGAATCAGGATGTAGAACTTTCATGATTATCACAATACAATCATAATGTGAAAATTGAATAATTAAGAGTGGCGTACCCCCGATCCATTAATGCGGAACTTGAGAGATCTAGTAATTTCTTAAAGCCGCAATAATTTTACAAAGAGCATTATGCCCTAGGAGGAAAACGGTTTTCTCTCCCTTGCCTCTCTTTTTAGCAATTTAGTAACATAAAGTGATGGAACCCTTAGACGCTCTTTCATAAAGGAAAACGGTTTCCTTAATGAACATTATACTTACTTCCGTATTTAGGAAGTACTTCTCTATTTGACTAATAGTATAAATGCTTGGGCATAAAGATATGGAGAATCTTATTAGACCCATAAATTCATATGTGTTATACATAAAAATATGTGGGCCATAATGACTAAATATAAAATTTAGTCCTCCATTCATATCCTCATCCGGAATTAGAAACGATTTCTGCAATCCCCATTTGAAAGAATACTGTCATTTTCAGGTGTTTTAAACGGCGAATTAATAATTCATTAATCATTGTCTGTTTTTGTATATTAACACGAGTAAAGACAAGGTTCTAAAACTCGCTAGGCGCTCCCAGAGCAGTCAGACACCTTCTAGCTTCCGGGTCGAGTACTCGCCGCCTAGTCGGGCGACTAATTTGTCAGGCTAGTGGGCAAGGGGCCTTCTAGCACCCAGGGCAGCCGGACACCTTATAGCTTCCGGGCAGAGTACTTGGCGCCTAGTCGGGCGAGTCGGCGAGGGGCCTTCTAGCTTCTAGGCTGCGAGTATTCAGCCTTCCAGACCTTCTTTTCGAACAATGATCGAGTAAAGGCGATAAATGGAGTGTATATATGTATAGAGAGAGAGTGAAAATCATTTTTCCTTCAGTTGCACATTCAGTTGATTTTTTGAGTGTGCCGGAATTTGCAGATAGGATTGGCTCTGAAGGAACTATTTTTGTCGGGGGTAGTAAACCGGAGCGAGATTTGGATCACATCTAAACTATGGTATGTCTTAAGTTTTATGCTGTGGAAATACAACAATGGGATGGTTTACTACGTTTATCGATTTTGTATCTTTCCGTGATCTGTTTCTAAAATTTTGCATAAATCATTTCGGTGCAGGTGCAGCGACCATTTACCCCAGGATGTCTCGAAAGCACTGAGCAAGAGCTTAGAAGACTTGCAGCTTGATTATATTGATCTGTATTTGGTATGCAATTACATCAGCCAAAATGTGATAGGTTGTGTTTGGATCGTGGATTTTAGTGGCCCGGAGAGGAAACTGATAACATAATTGAAAGCTAAAAAGTTAGAATCTTCACTTCGGATTTTTTTTTATCTTTTCCATATTATGTTTTCCTTCACCCCCAAAAAGTCCCTAGACTTGCATAAATTCATGATCCAAAGACGGCCTTAGTGTTCGGTTGGAAATCTATCAGTCAATACTTTGGTGAACTATTCTGAAAGTGAGTTTGCTGTTGCAGATACATTGGCCATTTCGTACAAAGCCTGGGTCACGCGGTTGGGATCCTGAAGTTATGGCTCCACCTTGCCTTCCCGAGACATGGGCTGCAATGGAGGGATTGTACGCATCTGGTCAAGCGCGTGCGATTGGTGTGAGCAACTTCTCGACGAAGAAGCTGCAAGACGTGCTCGCATGTGCGAAAATCCCCCCTGCCGTGAACCAGGTCGAATGCCACCCTGTTTGGCAGCAACCGGCGCTCCACAACTTGTGCAACTCCACCGGTGTTCATCTCTCGGTAATTACAGTACTTCTCTGTATCATCATTCATCAAGCAGTAGCATTGGGTCCTTGAACTATAAGGCTCTTCTATTCCCCTGTTGTGCCCATGTCAATCATGTATTATATGAATAACAGTACACGATATGTGTCCTGACCTACATATCCAAATCAGACCATCTGACACTCGGTTCCTCAAGTTTTCCATACAAAAAATATTTTCGGAGTATTTTTTAAGAACTTGTCACATACTCAAAAGAAAAACTATAGAATATTATGCATCACTCAAAATGCCAAGACGTTTGGCGCATGGTGGTTTATTGTCGCATTATGATACCATGTGTCATTGATACATACTGCCGATATTATCTTAAGATTAATTTCTTCAAGTTGTCAAAAACATTGTATAGATATTAGAATAAACCAAATTTAATTTTAAAAAGTTGGCCAGTCTCCCGTACGAATTCTAGCTCCCCCACTATCAAAATGTATCCACATACCCGTATTCAACTCTTGGGTTCATATTCCCATATGCTATTACTAATAGTTTAGGACATCCTACAAATGGACACGTACCCACACCTGATACTCATACCCGCGTCCATATTCCATTGGCTAAAAGATAAGTGTAGGTGATATGGTTGGTGTGCAGGCATACTCTCCGTTAGGTTCTCCTGGGTCATGGGTGAAAGGAGAAATCTTGAAGGACCCAACATTGGTTGAGATTGCTGAAAAACTGAACAAGTCACCTGCACAAGTAGCCCTAAGGTGGGGCATTCAAAGTGGTCACAGTGTTCTCCCAAAGAGTGTTAATGAATTTAGGATCAAGGAGAATTTCAACTTATTTGACTGGTGCATCCCTCCAGAGCTCTTCTCAAAACTCTCCAGCATCCACCAGGTAAGTAAATTAAATGCCCCATACACGAGCACATGCATACACGCAATCCAGGGTCCTTCATCTTGAGCTGCAAACGAGCTTGAGCCGAGTGGTTGTTCAAGCTTGGCTAAAAGATTTAGCGAGCTTCAAAATGGTGTTCAAGATTTATATTTAGTTACCACTCGAACTGATCGTGAATGACATTCAAACGAACTATCGACAATTGAGTGAATAGTTTGATTTCTTAAAAGCTTAAGAGTTTCGAAAATACGATCGAGTTTGACTTGTTTATCATTCCAAGTTGATCTCAAACATGCTTTTAAACAACTGAACAAGAGTTGAGTTCGTCTAGCTCTAACAGCCTTAGTTGTATTCCCTAAAAACTCAATCGACCAATTCTATGCACTCTTAGCTGCAAGATGTGGTGTGAATCTCACACCGTCGTGTGGCTGTGAGTGTATTTGGAAAATGGGATAGAGGAATACAGAGTCCACCATTGCATACTATCGGTATACAGATGTTGTTTATGTGCATTTGCAGCAAAGGCTTCTCCGAGGAGATTTCGCAGTCCATGAGAGCAGAAGCCCTTACAAAAGCCTCCAAGAGCTATGGGACGGTGAAATTTGAGATGACAAGATACACCATTTTTTGCTTTACTCTAAGAACAAGTTCAGGCGATTTTTTGGCATTTTTGTTCAGTTCTTCAAAAGAATGTTGATTGTCAGTGCATTCTATTTTGATTAATCATTTTGTTTTCTTTTCTCAATACAAACAACATCAATATACAACTATCTTGGGGGGAGGGGTTTTTGCTTAACCCTTGATTGCCTTGATTATGCAGAGTGATATTATTTGTGCACATTCTTTTATCCTATAAACGATCTGAATAACAGAGAATTGTCAAGTGGTTTGATCTACTCACATTCTTTATTCTATGCAAAATAGATCGAGATCTACGCAATAAATTGCTCGAATCATCGAAAGGAAAGAAATAGGTAAAAGAAATTTACAAGATTTAATAGTTGGTACATTCTAAGCCGTGGTAAACTATGAACGCATAAATGTCGTAATGTAATAAAGATATTCATTACTGTTCGATTCTCAGAAACAGCCTCTCTGCTTGCAGGGATAAGACTACGTACATCAACTCTTTCCCAAACCTTGCATATGCGGGAGTCTCGTGTACTGGGTGCAGGTGCCACCTTATAGGGGTGGTGTCAGCTGACCCCATGAAAAATGTTTTTACTCCTATTGTACTATGAATTTCTGATTCATTGACTTGACCCCATTCCATGAGAGAGTTGCACTATGTAATTATCCGTTCAAAGCCTTTGCACTTTCCTCTGCCTCCCGGACATACTTTGCCCTCTCACTGTCAAGGGTTATGACAATAAATTCAAGGGCTTATGGTCTTTTAAGTTTGGACATGAATGAATACGAAAATTGACAAAGAAGTATAATCCTCAAGAGCTATAGGTATTGATTTAGGACTTCATTTATTTAAAAGCTAGGGGTTAGAGTTAATTTCAATTTGGGATACTAACTCCTGGACTCCGTTGAGATTAACTTCGGGAGTTGCCACTGCTTCTCTACCATAGTGTGTGTAATTTTGTGTGACGAGAAATTGTTAATAGGGATTTGTACATTTAAGCCAAAATGAATAGGAGTTTTGTTTATGTCAATATACAACTCAATTATCATGGCAAAAATAATTTATTGAGTGAAGCATTGCATCTAAGCCGAGAAGCACCCTTTTCGGAGGACGTTGATTAGGGAATGAAAACTGTAACCACGAAGGAGGAAAACGGGATCAAGACACAAGTTACTAGACAAGAGAAGATTGCTACTACGCTTATCAGTAGACCAGATTGGATCCAAATTCGAAATATTTCAAATCTAATCCGAATTCAAATTTGGCCAATCCAATTTTTAGTAAGGGTTTTCCTAGTTACCATCCATTGGGTGGTCCAATGAGAGTAATAAAATAAGTCCCTTTAATTGCTGGAATTACACGTGTTCTGATTCTGATCTCTTTCATTGCAGTTGCCAATTACTCATTGCAATTTGCAGGGTTCTCTTTGGTTTATGCCAATTGACCACTTTAACCTTGCCTTTAGCGTTCTGAAATCGTGCCCACTGCCCATTACCCAGGATAATACAGTAAGAAATAGATAATTTACCCGTACGTTGGCCCCTTTTTTTTCCCCCAAAACGGATGCTCTGTCCAACTTGTTCACACCTCGACTAATTTTGGGACCTTGAACGTAACAATTGAACATAATCCCCAGTGGCCCCAAGATTTGGGATAGTTGGCCTCCGTAGAAAGACAGTGGCCCCAAAGACCAAGCATAAATACCGTTTTGTGAAAACTACACCCCTTTATTATACACTGGGAAGATGGTTTTTTTTTTTTTTTGTTTTTCTTTTTTATAAAAACTCATCCTCAATATAATTTACCAAAAAAATTTACGAAAAAATTATCGAGTGATTTTTATCAGCCTCTGATCTTATATCATTCTAAATATAGGATCTTGTTATTGTGTACCCCAACAGTACAAAACAAAATTATAAAATTATTAGCCAAGCTTAAATTTTTATGAATAAAAACAAAAATAATCCAATAAACCGCGGAAATTTGAATTATTTTTCTCTTTAGTGAACTTTTGTAAAATTTTGATCATAATTTTATACTTTTTAGATTCCCCTCATCGAGACGAGCCAATAAACCACCGAAAATCAACACAAAACTAACAAATGCAAATATTTTTAAAATAACGACAAAAAAAAAATTCATTTTTGGTTCATTTAGCAATGCAAAGCAACCAAGATGAAAAAACTGAAGTATAAATTAGGAAAATAAATACTACCATGGGTACCGATACATAGAATATAGATATCGTATAGACAGCGTGTGAGACTCACACAAATGATTCAACCAATTCAATAATTTTATAATAATTTTTCGTTTGGTCATGTAAAAAATCCGCTAAATTTGGATATGTAGAATTGTTTCATCCTACCTTTAACTTTTACGGTCCAGATTTTAAAGATAAAAAATGGAGAGAAAAAAAAAGGGAAGAGAAAAGAGAGAATAAGATAAATCTGAGCCGTCCAAAATACTTTTGAATTAATATTTTTTTCCTATAGCTGGATGATTCTCTGCCCCTTGAAATTTTGGGTCTAGTCCAAGAAAGTACAGTAAAAGAAGAATAGGGACAATTCTGTCATTTTTCTTATAGCTTTGAGATCTCACTTCTTAATCTAACATTAGATTTGACATTTCATTGAGAAGTACAACACTTTGTGCGCGTGGAACACAAAGCCGACCACCCATTGGCTGATCTCTAGAATTTGGCTTTTAGTAATCCGAATCCAGAAAATCTGATATTCAATCCAAGAATCTGAATTCGATCCGAATTTTTTACTTATAAAGAAAGTTAGCAAAAAAAGGAAAAATCAATATATATTTTTTCGTGAGAAATCCAGATTGCATCATCATAAACTAGAAGGAAATTGTTCTGTCCTTTTTCCCTGTTCAAGAAACAATCTATATTCAACTTCAGAAGGAAATTGTGCTAGTCTGTGCGCTATACTGAGCATAATCATCTTCAGAAGGTTTCAATCAGCCATAACAATTCATAAGTAGCAATAAGAAAAGAACAAGACAGAAAACAAAGTTCCTCACATATTACGCACACACTCACATATTACGCACACAAGTATCATGGCCGGCCAAGCAACCTGATATCTTTTCCACTGTAGAAAAAATCTTCATTTTATTTACTGCCGGCCTGTTTGATTCGCGGATTAACTATCTGAGATAGGACTAATTGTACCAATTTTTTAGTTATCCCACATTTGGTTCCCAAATGACTCTCGAGATTATTTATCTATGTATTACTTGTATCCCTCTATGGGGTACTAAATAATCCCAGGGAGAGGTGAAATTCAGTATGATTAAAAAGATAAGGTTGTTTTCGAAAATATTCAAATGATATTGGAATTGTTCTCAAAAAGCATTTTCAAAATTGTTTCTTTTAAATGTTTTTTCAATTTTTTTCAAAATTTTTTTTTGAAAGAAAATGTTTTCAAAAAAACTGTTTTCAAAAAAGTTTTGCAAAAAAATGTTTTTCAAAAACTGTTTTCAATTTGAAATGTTATTTCAATTAAAAAAAAAACCCAATTGAGATTGTTCTCAAAACGTAATTTCAAAACTTTAATTTTTCAGAAAAATGTTTTCAAGAAATGTTTTTCAAAACTAGTCTTTGTTTTTCGAAAAACTGTTTTCAATTTTTTTTTTAAAAGTAATTTTTTTTAAAAAAATCTTGTTTTTTTAACAACTAATTATTTTTTAAAAAAATTTGTTTTTTTAACTCTTTCTTTTTTCAAAAAAAAAAAAAAACTGATAGTAAAAAAAAATTATCCCATAAATAATCCTATGCAAATCAAACATGGGTTGGGTAGAATTAAGAAAGAAATTATTACTACATGAACTACCAATCCCATAATAATCACATCTATTTCAATCCGCGAATCAAACGAGTATACAAGTAGTATATATCAACCAAATATATACTCTCAAATAGTTCCCACACAGTCTAAAATAGAAGGAAAAAATAAAACAAGCCCATAAAAATGAGGTTCCCATTAATAAATGGGCAAGAATCGCATGAAAGCTTTCTTTATTTCTGTGTCTCAGCCATGTCTCCCACAGGCTCATAAAAAATGCCCTGGTCATCTGGTGACATGGAGAGGGAAAAGCCAACATGGTTTGGGTCAAAACATGTTCATTACATTCTACAAGAAAACCAACAGACCGCAAGCAGGGTGACACCACAATTGCCAAGAAACAAGAGCGATGTCACGAGCGTAAAACTCTTGCTGCGGTACTACGAGTTGAGGTTGATGTTCTTGTGAGTGTATATGACCCCTTTGTCGTCATCAACAATTTGGCCGCCGCCTCTTAGAATCCTACATAGCAACCAAAAAATAATAGTATTACAAAAAAACAATAATGTTTCGAATGTAGAACATAGAGATTTTGTTGATTAAGAAAGTGAGACCATTGGCACCGAGCTGCTGATTGTGGAAAAAAAAAAAAAAAAACATTTGCACCGTATTTCCACTGATCATGGCATCATGCCTTCGATAATACCATAATGAAGAACTGAGTTAGATATTTTCGTGAAATATTCTTAGAGGGTAATGCAAAAGGCAGGAAAAACTGATTTCTTGGATTTTCAGGATCTGAGCTCCTATAAGCCTAATCAGATTTATTGCGCAAAAACTATCATTCTCATCTGGTTACCATGATTTGTTCTTTGCAACAAAGAAAAGATTGGATGAGTAAAATACCATCGCGTTGTTAACAACCCTTCAACTCCTACAGGACCTCGTGCATGAATCCTGCTCGTGCTTATTCCAACCTGTCAGCAATTAATTAAAATAGACAAAGGATGAGAAGAAGAAAACCAAACGCTATAAAAATCATTGATCAATTACAACTGATATGTGTTTCAGCAGCAGGATTTTTGTCAAGTACCTCAGCCCCCAGCCCAAAACGGGCTCCATCACAAAATCGAGTACTTGCATTATGAATAACTGCAGCGCTGTCAAGATAAGATGTACATAGGGGAAACTACCGTAAAAAATGCAAGTTTTATTGATTATAAAACTCGTAAAGTACAAAAAAAATATCGAGGGTAAGTCGCAGACAAATCTATAATTTTCGAGGTGTTAAACCGTGTATAACGAAGCACTTCAATGTAATGAATGCCCCTCAAGAAAAGAAAACCACAAGTACAATAAGATAGTCTATGGGACGGAATACACCTACCTGTCCACATTATGTAGGAAATGTTCAGCAACTTCATGGTCTTCTGCAACAATACAATCAGTATGCGCGCTGAAAAACGAAACCGCAATGTTATAAAGCTTCCCTCAATAGATTTACAAACACTAATCAAAACTGAAAATTTCTGACATGCCTTCCATGTTTATGTATGTGATCAATAGCAGCATCCACATCACTGACAATTTCGATTGTGCAAGCCCTCGAACTGTACTCATGGTGAAACGATGGTGCCTCTTCAATTTCCAATAAGCAACTTGCTTTTGGTCCGCCATAAAGGGTAACACCTGTGAGGATGAAATGTAGGGTACTGAATCTGTCACAATATCATTGAAGAATTTGCTTTTCGTCCATGTTAATTCGGGATACACCACAAGACCGTATTTGTCACTTCTACATGTGCCACACACTTGATAACAAGTAAAAACAGAACATAAAAATTGACAGACTGTTATAATAGAGAATGAACAAACCAAAGCTGCAACATCCAAGTTTTAATGACAAACCAAAGGCTATTTGTCTGCATTCCGCATTACAACTTCCTCCTCCCGGTTAAACCTCTTCAATGGAAAGCATGTCTATATCTACCTTTTGTGTGTTGCCTGTTCTCTTCAATTCTTTAGTTGACTAATTTAGGTCTAGCTAAATAAAAACAGATACAATGATGGCATGAATGTTGAAAAATATTCTATTCCATTAAAAGGAAGAATATTTTCTCCCTTTTATATCGCCAGAAACACAAAAGTTATGCGTAATATTGATATTAATATTGTGCTCAATTCCCACTACTTCTGCTCAATTGAATCTCTGGGCAAAGTGTAAGGACCCGTATTCTTGCATAATTTTCCCGGAATACTATTGGGTAAATGTGAGGAAATGAAAACTTAGTTAAATGGGTCAATGTGGGAGCATTAGATTGCATTTGGGTCTTTTTAAAACATATTTGAAACATGAGGGGTGTAAGTGTTAAGTGGGAGTTGTATATACACATGTGTGTATACAAAATATGAACAAAATCACCCATTTTCCCCATCTTCTACAGCTGCCCCTCTTTCTCTCTCTCTCCCTCTCTCAACTTTCCTCCATTGTTACACCTCAAAACTCCACCGAAACTAAATTCCTTCAAGGTTCCACCATAAAACCTTCTCCTCTACGTGATTTCAAGCTTGGATTGCGTTGGTTTTGCCTTGAAAGGAGGCATTTTGGGTTTGGAAGCTCAAGAACTTGGGGTTTTGCTTTCTCAACTCATTTGGAGCATAAATCTTGAGGTAGGAAGACAAATTCTACTCCCTCTAGTTGTATCTATGTGATATGTAGCATATATCTCACTCTTGTTCATCCAATTGCTCAAAATCATGGTTTTTCTTCCTAAGTGGGTTTTGTTCTATTTGATTTTGTGATCTATGATTTGGGTTGTTATTTGATGCAATGGATTGTTGTTTTACCCTCCCTTGATGTTCATTTGTTGCTCTACATTTCTAATTTTTTGCCTAAAACATCATAATTGGACTTGGGTTGAAATTCCACACCCTAAGGGGTGAAAATCTGCATTTTTGAGACCCCCAGAATCTGCCCGACCCGCCCGGGAGGGATTGGGGGCCGCCCGGGCAAAAAATCCAGCAGCTACCCCAAATTTTGTTTTGTCCCGGTTTGTTCCACGATGCCCGTTTGGCCCCCGATTGTCCGTTTCTTCGTGTTTTTGACCCATACCACCATTTTGAACATCGAATTCACTTTGATATCATAAAACAAACCTTTGGACACGTGATTTAACAAATTTCATGATTTTATGTATCGGACACGCTTCAGTTGACACAATTTGGCGAAAACGGTAAAATTTTGGAGTAAATGGGACATATAGAAGTTTTTGAAGGACAAAGTGTTTTGAAATGATATACTTGGATAAAATAAATTCTAGGGATCACCCGTTTGGTGTCCCTAGCCATGGGTGCACGGAGCCCACGAAATCCGGCCATGCACACGAAATCCGACAGGGGTGCACGGAGCTCACGAAATCTGGCAGGGGTGCACGGAGCCCACGGAATCCGGCAGAGGGATACTTCCCTATTAAATTGATGAATTTTTTTCTCATAAAATGTTGGAAATGACATATTTGTGTTGAATTTGGAATATGTGGCGGAAATTGGGTGTTTATGTACAAGTATGAAGATTTGGCAATTGCTTGGACTTTAGTTGAATACTTCAACTTATTTTGGGACACTTGGACACATTTTAGACACGTGAACACATTTCGGGTACTTAGTGGTTGAGTTAAAGCTTTTTTTGGTTCATCCTAACCTTATACCTTGGTCGTGTCCATCATCATATCTACTCATTATCCATGTATCATGTTTATACACCTAGCGTTGGTAGAATAGTTTTCCTACTGGGCTAGTGAGCTCAACCTATCAATTTTCAAGTACTCGACATGGAGCATGAGATGAGATGCTTGTAAAGTGATGCATACATGGAGCTTATACATGCATGAAGTTATTTTCCCATCTTTGTATTCTATTTTTTGAAAGATAGTTTTGTAACTTCCATTGTTTATCCTTTTTGACTATCTAGTCAATGTAATAACTTTTAAACTTGTACTTATGCATTCGGGTTATGGTCGCTAGTAGCTAGAACTTGTTTATTTGTAATGGTGAGACTGTATTTGTGCACTTTGACTATTCAAAGGAAAAATGTAAGACTTTGACTTGTCCCATGTGGATATTAATTATGTTTGGATTATTAAATTTGAGGGCGTGACACAAAGCCTTATGTCACGGATCGCTAGCTTTCATCAAATTGGAAGCTTGGCCAAGGCTAGAATAAGAACAAAGAGGTTGCAGAAGGTTCTAGAGCATAAAAATTTTCGAGCACAGACATTTCTGGAACACCTCTAACTTATGGTAGCACAAGAAAGAAAGTTTTAGAATGTAGTGGGAATAATGAACTACACTGTATACACGGGTGGACAAATCTTGAGGCGGACTACCGTTAAGGGCTAAGGCAAAGATGCGTACTATGTTTTTTGTGTTTTCCATAGAGCAGCTCCAGAGCATTCCTATGATGACCTTTCAATAAATTGTGTTTTTTGTTGTTTCCTTCGGAGAGGGAAAAAAATTGAGTCCTTAGGAGAAGAAAGTTTTCTTTGCCAGAATTTTCGACAAGAAATCTTTTCCTGGTTGGGATTTTAACCACAACATTTCCCCCTATGCCTTTGAAGGCCATAACTCTAGTACATAACCATAAAATATGGGGCCTTGGAATGTTTGGAGGCATTCGGCTGCTGCCTAAATTGCTAAGGCCTAAGAGGTAGGGTTGTAGGAGTACTCCAATACCTAAATGATAGACCTTGGATCAAGTTTCTACTAGCCTTCCATTGAAGGGGCAAATGGCTCGGTAATGGGAGGTGGGCTCATGGGAGGCAAGGAGTGCAAGAGTGATAGTGGCCTTGAGAGCACTTTGAGAGCTTGTACACCCATTCTCTGTGTGGTAAAAAAAAATTATCAACTGCCTCTCTTCTGAGTATGTGTTTTGTGCCTCTCGAGTATAAGTGAGTGTGAGGCCAACAGAGTTTGGTAAGGTTGGCTGAGTGGGAAGGCATCTAAATTTGTTATTTGCAATAGTATTGTCCATGTGATGCACGGTCATAAGTGAGCCAAAGTCTTGTAACATGACACTTGACCAACCATTTGGGTGTGTGATACTTGATGAACAGTTCATAAGTCATAATGCAATGATTGCGGTACTTGATCGATATCATAAAGCATAACTACGTGGATACTAAGTCATACCTTCATTTTGAAGTTCGTCGACAAGCTTCTGGAGTTCACCATTAGTTGACAAATCATGGTGCACAAGAAGTGTTTCCTGATAGAAAGAAGGTAACCCGTGCTAAGAAATAAAGAAATAAAAAACAGAGAGATTTGTAAGAGTGTACACTAAAGATACCATTGCATTGCAGGCGGCCGGATAATCTGTTTTTGCATCCAAGACAATTTTCTTTGCCATATCCATATTAGCTGACTTGTCAACATAAACATGGCATATTCCATCTGGTCATCAAAGGATGCAACTTTACCAGAAGCTCTAATTTCATAATATAAACAAAGAAAAATAAGACACATCAAATGCATTGATTAAATAATTTGGACAATTTATCTACCTGCATGGCCAAGTACCGGAATTTTTGTCGAATTCTTTATTTGGGAAACAAGTCTGTTACTGCCTCTAGGGATTACGAGGTCTATCACATCATCGAGCTGAAGTAAAACAAAATCAGTTAGAAAAAAGAATGTCAACAACAACAAAAGATCGCAATCTAACTGCCCACCTTGAGCAAATCAGAAATTTCTTCTCTGGAAGTCACGAGTCCAATAAGTTTTGCCCCAACAGTGTCCGGGATGGATGAAGTAATTACCTATAAGAGCAATGAAATTTGCTAAGGGAAAATAATTAACTTTTAAAAGGAAAAGGATCTTGAGATATAAGACAATCACTAAGCTTCTAAAAAAATTGGGATAATTGTTGACTGCCCCACTGAATCGAACCTTGTGCAACATTGTATTTGAGCGCACTGCTTCTTTTCCTCCTTTCAACAAGAGCCCATTACCACTTCGAATTGCTAATGAAGCTATCTGTCATTTGAGTTTAAAATTTTAAGGATCAGCTGATCAAAACAGCATAATCATGCTTACATGCCAAGAAAAGAAATGAAATTAAAAAGAAAGAGAGATGTCCATGCATTTAAAGTTTATTAGCTACTTTGACTAGCATCTACTGAAAGACTAAGAAAAAGGCACAACCTAATTCAAGATTGGGTCAACCAAAGTGTATGCTCGATAATGGCACATTTAAGTATACTTTGCAACCAAAAGAAAAAGAAACAATGTTGTACCGCATACTAAGATGGCTAGCCAAATGAATGCACATATATCCTTTAACTTTGATATACCTTCAATAAAATGAGCTTTAGAGTTCAGAAAAACCAAAATTTGCCACAGAAAACTAGTCAATTTTTCTTTTCAAAAGCGGAAGTTGACTTTTGGCCTATCAAATAAGATTGTTAGCTACATCAAATGGTACATTTGTAAATTTAAACCCAAAAGGAAGATTCAGAGCTTGTATCCCTTAACGTATAATTTTCAACATTGTAAATACAATACCATAGCAAATCTGCAATAATTATAAAATGCTATGATCATATAGATTCCGAGATATCGTGTACTATTTTGAGCTTAGTTGCAAGATTCTCTTATCAAAATGATGAATTCACCATGAGCCTCACTCTTGCGCTTCCAAATCAGATCTCTTAGGATCTGCTCCCATTGAGAAAGTAGTGTGTTAACAACTAGGAAAAAACCTCGCAAGCATATTAATCCCAAAAGAAACAACAAAAAAAAAATGTAGGAGCGAATATGGAGCAATTATATTAGATTAGAAAGAATAGTAGCCCAATTTTTCTCTAATCGTGCACATAATATGTACTACGCTCACAAATACTAACATGTGCGCTCTCAACCTTAGATTCTTTATATTCTCTCATCCCCTGCACTCACTTACACTTCAGGAAACTTGTTAAAATAATAAAAACAAAATATTGTTTCTTTAGTGTTCCAATCCACGCAGAGATAGAAAGCAAAACCAATGACGCATCGAATTACAAAGCTACAATTTTGTAAGTGATAGAATGTAACTTGTGATATATGGACAAAATATGTTCTTTGTTTCCCCAAAGCATGGGTTGTCATGTGGACTCCCGCACATTGTTCATTATATGAATGCAAGAATACCTTATCTAGTAACTACTAATGGTATAGTAACATTTGTGTCAGCAAGATTTTAAGGCAATAGGAAGAAATAAGGCAACTCCTTCATGGCAATCTCCTCCTTCTATGTATAAGCCAATGTATTGAAACTTGGTTGAAACTTGGGAAAACAAGATCATGGTGAAAATAGGGAAGCTTCTCTCCTTTCCGTATCTATATTGCGTGCCCTTTCATAACGTAATTTCAAAGGCAAGAGTTTAAAGCTGTGTATTCATTATACTACGTGATACGTTTATATATCCTCCTAGAGGACGTGACCACTGGATGAGGAAGGCTTGTGAGCATTTGGGTTGTATTTTGGAGCCGTTGCACTCCATTTGAACCTTTACAGAGGGGGAACATCGGAGATAGTGCTTTCTGTTTCAGATGGGGATGAACCTTTACATAGTGAGATTACATATTTACATGCCTCTCAAACTCACAAGATAGAGCTTTTTTGTTGTATGTCATTTTCTTAATTTTATATTAACTTTGGGTATTTGTTAAAATGATATTTTTGAGAAATTATTCCAACAAAGGTAATATCTTAAGAAGACCAAATATGACTAGAGAGCATGACCCAAGGTTTTAAATTCCGTATCAGAAATGTAACAGTATTGGTGATCTATGTTACATGGATCCTTAATTTTGGCTGAAGTACCTATGTTCTATTTCCGACACGCATATCCATTTTGGACGCTCGGATCCTCTAATTGTATGATATTTACAGAAAAAGAATACCAAATTAGCTAGAAAAGCGATATTTTTAGCCTTTCACATGGACGTGAAATAGAAAAAAAAAACACATTTTTCTTAACTCTTCTTGTTTAAATACCTTACTAAGTATAATTTACAATATATAACCTGCTCTAGTCATGCAATGTATACTGCAAGCAAGTGTTCAAGACATGTCCCTGTACCTCTACCCCGTTGTGGGACATATATCCCAGTATCCTAAGATTTAAGTCAAGGAAGGTCCGACGCTTGGACATGCACCACACCCGATACTTGATAAGCACACAAATATGTAATATTAGTGGGCTTAAGTTTTGGGATTTGAACATAAAATTATTTTTATTGTTAATTCTTATAAGATATTGTGCATAAGATTTGTCTTGAGTGTTTTAGGAGAAAACAGTGTAAAGATGGTGCATCCGATGTTGCGGGAAACGTACATGCAAAGCACTAGATAATTTTCCAGACTACTGACCAACCTCATCAATGCTTCAGAACAAAAGAAGAAGAAAGAAGGTGGTGGATGGCTATCGGCTGGGAATTGAAAAATGGAAAACAAATATCGCGGAGTCCGATTGATATCAGATTTTGTCGTACGAAACATATGTCAAGCACACAAATTACAAGAGCTATACCGTTTTATTCCCGGGATTAAAATAAGAAATTTGACTGTTCTGGCGCTCCAATCGGACTCCGTTTTGAACATCAGTCGAGAGCGTCGAGGACCCATGTGCAACAGAGCCACGTCAGTGACTCCTTTCCCTTTACTTTTTCTTTCTTTTGCCTATATAAGGCATGTGAGTATTCTGTAACATCCATTAGATTATTATTAGATTTCTAGAAGGAAATTAGGTAGTCTCTCTCTCACCAAAAATTCTCTCTCTTTTTCCTTTGTTTTCTTTTCTGTTTCTTCTGTTCTCTTTCTACTTTCTAGTCCTAGCCAAGAAGCCGTGAGCTTCTCTTTCAAGTTCTTATTTGTGATTTGTAATAAGAGTTTAGTTTTGTAATTTTATTTCCGAGTTCATTTTATTACTTGTTATTTTAATTCTTAGTTCAAATTCGCTTAATCAAAAGATTGAGGTTTGGTTGTGAGTGTTCGCAAACTACTCGGTTGTTTCTCACACCAAACCCGAATCTAAGATTAGTCTTAGTTGTGGATTCCTTTTGAGATTGAAAGGAGGACACCTTTGGTCTACCCTCCCGTACACATCTCCTCGGTACACTCTTAAGACCGATCTTCTTTAATCACGTTAAAAAGCCGTTATGTTTAGTGTAATTTTCAGCCTTGCCTTGGCGAGTTCCTCGTCAATGGAGGGGTAGTCTTTATAGGCCTGGCCTAGGGTGATCATCACTTGATGGCCTAAGTGGATTCATGATTCTCGCACTCGTGATATCAAAGTTTGTTTGTGTTTAATTTGGACTCAAAACTAACGATTTAAAACTCATGGTTATTAAGTTTTTGATTTCGCGTCAACAGTAACACTGGCACGCGTAATGCTTAAATTGATGTCACTTCGAGGGTTTAACAATTTTCTATCGAGTCAGAAATAATATCAAGCACTGTTAAGGAATCTAAAATAATTGTTTGTCCGTTTGAAGTCGAAGTCCTCTTTGGAACTCAAAAGTGTTAAGTCTTTGATTTTGCGTTGACAATAAAATTGGCACGCATAATACTTAGGTCGATGTCCTTTTGAGGGTCTGACAAACTCCTTAGAAAATTTGGCTAAACAAGGCATAATCTTCCGAGAGGGCACACAATTACCAGGTGGCTCAATCAAGTAAACTTTTGAGAATCATGGATCTATTTAGGTTATAGGTGGTGTGAACCTTGGCCCGAGCCTCTTTCTTAAATTCGAGCAAGTTTTAGTTTTAATTTTAATTTGGCAATTCGTAGTATTAAGATCATCAAAAATCAAAAAACAAAGCAAGGGTTGGCTACCTACAGCTGAAAAATCACTGTTTAGATCGATAGGCCATTTCACTCCAGAAAACCGTTCCCTGTGGATTCGACCTCAGACTTACCGAGTTATATACTTGCAAGCGATTCCATAGCCCTACGCTTGGGGTTAAGCACTTTAAGATACAATCTTTGGTCGCAAGCAATACTCATACCCGAGTCCATGTAACATAGTTGGTGATATTGTCGTACACCAGCTAACAGCTAATATCAGACAACATCGGTCGATACATAGGTAAATAACGATATCGGAGGTCTGAAATCCCATCACGTAATGGCCAATACGATAAGTAACGGCATGTATTTAAAACCATGGTACGACCTATTATGTAATGTTGTCAAGGTTAGGAGTGTAACCAAAAACCGAAAAAACCCAACTGCCGGACCAAACCGATGGTTTTTTTCCCCTTTTGTCCTCCCGGTTCGGTCCGGATTAAAAAATTTCCGGAATTTTGAAACTGGTTTGGTCCCGGTTGTTGTGACTAAAAAGCCAAACCGGACGGGTTGTTTATGTATACACTTATAACGCAGCACCTCCCCACAAATCAGAAAACCCTGACGGCGTAAACTCTTTCTCTCTTTCCATCTCTGGCAAACGAAAACCCTAAACTCTCTCTCTCTCTTTCCATCTCAATCGACAACAGAGAGAGAGTGAGAGACACCCATCGACCATCGTATTCCATCTCCGGCGCCACCAACTCCGTCGTTCTCTCTCTCTCTCTCTCTCTCTCTCTCTCAAAACATGAGTGCCGAAATTGATTCTTCTAAGATGGAAGGTGATGTGCTAATATTGATTCTTATAAGATGCATCTCTATCATACCATTTCTACACCGATCCATCTCTAGACACGGCTTCTACACAGGTGATGTGCTGAATACTTTCTCTCGAATGGGTTTCTGTGGAAAGATCTACCTTCCTTGTATATCTTCAGTTTTACTAGTCTGATTACATGATTTTTCGGTTGATTTTCGATGATTTGTTGGTTGATTTTTGATGATGTGTGTTGTTGATTTTTTAAATCGGCCAAACCAGACCGAAATTGGTCAAACTGCTTGAAACTAGACCAATCTAGCTTCAACCGGGCCCGGTTTACATTTCTCCAAACCGAACTAACCGGTTCGGTCCCAAAAAATACTAGAAAACCAGACCGAACCAGACTGGTTACACCCCTAGTCAAGGCATGGAAAATGTTCCATTCCATGTGAAAGAAATATTACTATATGGAAGGTCACCTCCCCATGACCCCAAAGTAATGTTAACAACCAGCAAAGTATATTCAGAATTTGACAAGATGAAGTATTATTTATTACCTGAACCAGTGCGTCCGGTCGAGACTCAAAAACAACCAATAGAACCCCTAAAGGACAAGATGTCTTCTCTAAGATGAGTCCTTCTGCAAGCTGAATGCAAGAATAGTCAGTGGATGAGTCGACTAAACCACAGCAAAGATACCAAAGATATTCTGACATTTTTATTAAAGGATCGGTCGAGTTCAAAATTCAACTTCGATTTGTTGTCTTATAAATTTAACCCTAATCTCCATGTACCACGAATGGTAAAATTTTCAGAAAAGCATATTTACTTCGATTGTCCAACATCTCATGGTGTAAAATGAGGTTTCTTGGTGTGCTTGGGATACTTGAGATAGTATTGCACTTCTCATGCCATGTTAATAATTACACAGTATAGTCTTTAAGAGCCAACATATGTCCTGGCCTTCATAAATGTCAATAGCACAGTTATATGGAATGTGTTCAAACCTCTATTTTCTTCAAAACTTGACAAACAGGTTCTTCCATTTCTGCAAGTGTACGTATAGATTTAGCAAGTCCAGAGATCTGCAAAATATGAACTCTATCTTGAGTATAAAATGATTTTTAAAAACTGCCACAAGACAAGCAAACCTCTGAAAGCAATATAAAAATTCCCAAAAAAGAACCATCAACGGATGAAACTGGTTATAACTTATATGTGTTACAAGAGAATCCATTGCTTGGAAATCAAACTAGAAACGAAACAGAAAGTTATCCCTCATTAATTGATGATAGCGTAGAGTTACTATTTCACAACTACTTGCCTTCCAAGTTGTCAAAGCCAAACGAGATATCAATGACTTGTCATAGCCAGCGCTCTCTGCAGCAGCAACATCAAGATCATTTTCAGCCATGATTAATCTTTCATTTGCTTCCAATGAAGCGGCTATATTGAACAAAATTTGTGCCCGATCTTCTGAGGATAGACCCTGCCACACAAAGCCATCATCGAGATTAAAAAATTTGAGTTTTTTTAACACACAAAAGGTTGTTTACTTTTTTAGCAAAAAAATGTTTTCAAGAATAATCTTTGTGGTGCTTTCTAATAATGGGTTTTCTTGACACAAAAAGAAAAATCATTCGAACAAGTTTCAAAATCCACCAACCAAACAAGTTTTGTGAAAAAATTCTGGGGTCAAATAGATGGATTGTGTAGTAGAGAAATTTATCCAATAGATATGATGTTAACCTGAAGTTTTCTCGAACATTCACGTGCTGCGACTGCCATCTCACGTGAACCAACATCAGTTATTGGAAGCCATGAATATGCATCTTGATGAAAGAGTGTACCAACACGCTCTCCATTCAGTACTTTGGTGATGTTGTCAGCGATAAATCCACTTCAAGAAAGATGGAATCAGCATTAGAGTGTAACCAGGAAATCTATAGCTCAGAAACAAGCACATTGTATTCACAAAACATAAGCAAAGGTACTTCTCAAAACTTAGAAAATCCAGAAGTGTTAAAATCAGAATGATGGGTTTATACCTGGCAATTACAACTGGAGTACCCCGACAAGCAGCCTGGAGAGCAGCTTTTACTTTGGCATTCATACCCCCTCTTCCGACCCTGGACTTATCTCCAAATGTAATTGCTCCTTCATGTTTTTCTTTTATGTAGGTATTGATTAACTTAGAACGTGGATCACTTGGAGGGCCACTATACAGACCCTCTACATCACTCAACAAAACAAGAAGATCAGCTTTTAGTTCAAGAGCCAATAGAGCTGCCAAACTGTCGTTATCCCAAAATATTCCAGAAGAATCCTGCAATTTGTGCTTATGATCAGAATTACAGGTATAGATTTTCAATGCCATAACTAAGGTGTCTTTGGAAAAGAAATTGTACCAGAAGTAAGAGTGTAGAGGTGTAATACCCCGAGTCACATAATGCATGAGCATGTCCGTGAGCGGGAGCAAGAGCATGAAAGTGTCTTTCAAAATGCTCCAAGCTATTAAAATTCGTGAGAGTGAGGGGGACAATTGAGAACGAGAGCGAAGGGTCCTATTGAAGGATTATGTGACTAAGGTGATACCTATATTTTAATAAATCGATCAAATTTGTTTCGGCCTTTCGGTGGGTATTTTCTTGATTAGTTTTATACTTGTTTTTCTATGTTCTGCTGACATGGAAGAAATATTTTCATTTCAGAATTAGATTTTTGGAGTTTTAGGCCCAGATTTGTACTCTAGTGTATTTTGAAGACTTATTTTTATTAGGGAGATATTTCTCATTTAATTTATAAAAAGATATTACTGGGGCTGCTATTTGTGGATGGCGCTGTAAAGATGTGGGTCGTTGTGATGGAATGCATGACAATGTTAGTGCTAGGAAGTGCCTATTTACAAGCCAAAATATTCGTCAGGAACTAACGAACTCCTTATCCCCTTTCATAAAGGATATAGAGAAAAAAGAGCAACGAAAATCAGAGGTAAGTACAGAGGAGTTTAAGTACCGCATACGGAGCTCTCCTAGTACTTATTGCATCATTTTCATTGAAGATAGGAATACTCCTCAGAGCTAACAATGAATTCACAGTATGAGATAGCTGGAGTCTGAAATCTTGACTTTTGAAATCATTATCCGTCACCAAAATTTGGGAAGAGGTTATATCCAGCTGTATTAAGACGGTTTCCAAGGACAAACATCAGAAAGGGCAACATGCTCCTTGTAGTTAGTAACTGAGTAGTTAAAGTTTTGCGAAAAGCAAAAATAAACACAAGTTCTAGTTCTTCTTCAAAATTGATACTGAGTACATTGTATTTGCACCTGGCTAAACAAATTGTCATAAAGTGCCATGAGACCATTCTGTCCAACAGCTGCACAAGCCTTTCCGTCGAGTTCAACTTGTGGTTTTTGGAGATCAGCAAAACTGCAAAAAAATTATGGCTTTTTTTTTTTCAGGTAATGAACTTACTCTCGTGCTCGATTTCCTTAATTACAGCCCCCGAGTAAAAAAAAAATTTAAATAAAGATATGCAACACCATTATTCCTCTTTGCACACATATCAAGGATTAACAACCTTTTCTTTTTCCTCTGATCCCCAGGAAAGGATTTCATCAACTATTCTATAATAACCATGCTAGAGAAGAAACAGTACTTGTTCAAGAAACCTTTTAGAAAGAATATTCTCTCTTCACTCGGCAAAACAATTCTAAAGGAGGAGAAACACAGCATTGCAGTCGAAGTAATCGGGGCTCAGAAAAGCTGAGAATCTTTGAACATGACGATTCCCAAGGACAATGCAGTTTTAATGACAGATAAGGGCTGTATATTGCAAGTAATGGCACATGTGAGAGTTTAGAACATCGTATCGCCGATCATTTATGATGTTGGTAAGTGTGTGAAAAACTAACAAATTAAAGATACTAAAAGATTGAATTTTATGTTGCCCAGCATCAACACGTAAACTCCTCATGCAAAAAATATATGCAAAAAGAAAATGCATTCAAGAATGACTCCTGCTATTTGACTTAGCATTATCACATTTTGAAGTAATGTAGTTATTCATACATCATAACCATTAATTACAACCTGCTGTTGACTAATCTCCTGTACTTAAGCCTTTGACGTCCAACTCCAACAGCACCTGAAGTTACCAAAATGATTTCAAAGCCTTGAGCATTCAGTCCTTCAAGCTGTACATAGGAAGACAATAAAGAACATATTGATTAGCATCACTCGCCATTAAATATTCCCTTTTCCGATTTCTTTTTGTCACTTTTCATTATTCATATCGACGGGTAAAGTAGCTAAATCTGCTATCTTCTTTTTATGGACAATTTCCTTAAAATGCTGAACGTACTTGCTCAAAAATAGCACCAACTCTGCCAACAGCCAATCTTCCATCATCCCTTGTAACAACAGCTGTTCCGACCTTCAGTAATCCAGCCACAAGTTAAAGATAATACTGAAATTCATAAACAGGTGAAAATTACTTCGAACTTGACTAGGGTTCCATGCATATTATAGGAAGTATGGAAAAGAGAGACAAACTGGAAACCCAAAGTACCACAAGGGGGAAATAGTGTTTCTTTTATGGTAGTCTAAATTTGTTTCAGTCAGCAGGTAAAACTGATAAAATTAATTGAAACTAGTTGTATAATGATTCTGCCGGCCTATCACGAGTAGAACATATTAAAAAATTTAAGCATCGAGTTAGCAAATCGCAAGGAAGCAAAAGACTTTGTCCAAAGTTATTATTACAATAAATGAATGGCTTGAGATGCTAATCATAAGATCCACAAACTCCTCCTCAGGGCCCAAAGAAAACATAAATGAAACCAGAAAAGCAAAAAAATGTGAGAAGGTAGTCTAAATAAATAGGATAAAGTAACACTCGGATTACCTGAGCTCATATGAAAGAACTGTCATAATTTTTTTCTTCATTTTTTACTCCTGCTTGAGGTGCTACCCCATGGCTTAGGTTCAATGATTACCCGGTACATGTGTGCTCACTGGAGACTAAATGTACTCAAGATATGAGTCAACACGTATCCCCGAAAACACCATCATTCGCGGGGAAAGAGTTATGAATCGCAAAAGTTAAATAAAAGATTTGAGGTAGTAATTAGTAAAGTCAAATGCAGTACCCACTTGCTTGGTATGAACATATAAGTAGATAGTAATTATTAGCAATCCAACAAAATTACCATATTGTCTAGCACTCACACTACAATGCGAAAATAACCTACCGAACTAAACTAAGATTTTTGTGAGAACTAATTAGGTTGGCTATATCAATCTTTTTTCACCATTAAGTTCTACTAGTACACAGACCTACCTTTTAAGCAAACCAAGAAATAATGTAATTTCATAAATAAATAAAAATACTATGTTTCTCCACCAATCAAAAATTAATTAGTTCTTCTAGAAAAATTTTAAAACAATCTTCAAAAGAGGCGTGTGGTACGCCTCATTACGTATATTTTTGTTACTTGTTACATATAATTTTTAAAACTTGCTACGTATGGTTTGGTGAAGGTATGGTTTTGGTCAAGTTATAAATTTTTAGAGATTCACTGTTCACACACGGATCACGGTAACTTTGTTACATACGATTCTGGTACTTGCTATGACCCATTATGGGTATTTAAAAAATTCACTATTCACGTTAATCTACCAAAAATACCTAACAATCACCAAAATCATATGTAACAAAACCAAAAGGACCTTGCTAGGTGTACAAATCTGAGGGATACAGAAAATGAACCGACGGCTTGGGGGCCCCACTTTTCTGTCCCACACAAATAATCTGAACCGTTCAATAATTTTAATTTAAGTTTTCGAGTATCCCTGCGAAAATTCAGCTCAATTGGATATTTGTAAATGGTTGATCGAAATTTCAAGTTTTCATTTTAGAAAGCAGGAACTTAATTTTTCAGGTTTCCTTGCAAAAATTCAACTCAATTTGATGTGTAAGTGGATGATCCAAATTTCAAGTTTTCATTCAGAATTCGAATTGAGTTGAATTTTTGCAAGGACACCCGAAAATTAAGTTAAAATTATTAAACATTTTGGATCATTCGTGTGGACCCAAAAGTCATCGGTACATTTTCCATACCCCTCAAATCTGTACCCTTTTAGGTTCATCGAAGAAAAAACATATGTGATGAGACGTATGGTATGCCTTCTTTTCAAGGGGGCCATACCATAGATTTTTCCATACTTTATACAAAGACATATTTAAGATGCTCATAATAGTAAAAATAGAACAAGAATATGGAGCCATAGTACATTTTGCTCACTGTTTTACATACAAAAAATAATAATAATAATAATAATAAATAAACCCTAATTTTTAAAACCAAAAAGCCATTGGATCAAAAAAAAAAAAACAACCAAAGAGCCTACCCCAAGATCAATGGTCGAATCCCATGAATGTCAAACATTCCAAACCTAGGAGCGCTCGAGAATTGTCCGGTAGTAACCCGGTCAAAACATGCATGCTGCTATACGTATATCTATGAGTAAATCGTTGACAATGTGATCGATTAATGCCAAATCTAACGTGAAAAAACTCGATTTGGATCGTACATGCAAAATGAATAAACAAGTAATCTCAAAATAAATAGGAAAATAATTATAAAAAAAAAAAGAACCCAATAAAAATAACACTACCTTGATTACCACACGCCTAACGTTCTTGACAAAGGCTCGAGTAGGATCCATGGGGGACGGATTCAGAGCAGAGCGAGTTGAGGTGGGTCGACTCGGGGCGATGATGACGAATAAAGCGAACTCGGAACCCTTTGGCTTCTTCTTTCTTTTTGGAAGAACCAGAGTTGGATTGGGAGGCTCCTACTTTGATAACTTAAAATGATTTTTTCAGATAGGGACGAGAGAGTGATTTACGTAACAAAATGGAGTTTGCCACTTGGCAATATTGGCATGCAACTCACACATGAAGAGAGTGTGTTATTAAGCGTGACCAACTTTTGGAGTAGTTTGTTACCTTTCCACAAATGAACAAACTTCATTAATTAGCGTAATATGTGACACAATTTTTTCTCTTTTATTTTTATAACTCAGGTATTCAGACTAACATGTAAGCACCTCGATTAATTTTCTCAAAGGGGATTTATGTGGCGGTTTAGAATATTGAATTTATTTCCCAACAACTCCGACCTGATATAGAATTTGTACGTCTAAGGATAGAATGGGTTTTAAGCCTGTAATTGCTTCAAGGATAGAATGGGTTTTGAGCCCGTAATTGCTTCAGGGCTCAACCCTAATTCGTTGATCAGAGCAAAATTCAATACAAAATAGGGTCCGTTCTCAAAAATCATTGGCCTCCCTTCTTCTATTCATCTAGTCCAAGCTCATCGGACCCCACCAAAACTTCACCACCGTAATCCTGTACTTCATCATCGTAATCCTGAACTTTATCATGATAATCAGACAGAGAAAAACCTATAATCTTGCTTTCAAACCTTGATCGTTTGATTTGACATCGAATGACCAGCATTTGGCCTCCCTTCGTCTATTCGTTGGAGTCCAAGCTCGTCAAACCATGCCTGAGCTTCATCACCGTAATCCTTAACTTCATCATCGTTGTCCAAAACGTCATCACCGTAATCCTGAACTTCATCACCGTTATCCTAAAGTCATCACCGTAATCCTAAATTTTATCATGATAATCAAAGAGAGAAAAGCCTATATATCTTCCATTCAAACCTCGATCGTCTAATTCGCCATCGAACAACCAGCATTTGGCTACATCGATAGTCCATGTCTCTGAAAGGTACTATACACAACATAAGACTGATTCACTACAATAAACAAAAAGTGGATTAATAAATGAGAAAATGATCCGGAAAATGTCAAAGCCAAAATAAACTTACCAGTCGAGAAGCCCTCGAATGTCATCGTCATGTTTCCATCTACCCCAAGTAGAGAGAGAAAATAAAAGAAACGGATCAATAGTTGTCCATATATAGTATCAATAATGCTAGAACCACACCCATCTTACACACCCACCCACAAAAATCCAAGGGGCCCGCACCCACACTATGTGCCATTTTAAAAAATCATTGGCCTCCCTTCGTCTATTCGTTCGAGTCCAAGCTCGTCGACCCCCACCTAAACTTCATTATCGTTATTCTGAACTTCGTCGCCGTTATCCTAAACTTCATCACTGTGATATTGAACTTCATCATGATAATGAAAGAGAGAAAAGCCTGTATAGCTTCCTTTCAAACCTCGATCGTCTAATTTGCCGTTGAATGACCAGCATTTGGTTACATCAACAGTCCTTATCTCGGAAAGGAACTCTACACAACATAAGACTTATTCACTACAATAAATAAAAAAGTGGATTAATAACTGAGAAAATGATTCGGAAAAGGGAAAATTTCAAAAAAACCCCTGACCTTTGGACCGATTATTATAGAGACACCTGACCTTCAATAAACGTTAACTAAACCCCTAACCTTTGCACTCCGTTATCAATTAACACCCTCGTCCCATTTTCCGTCCAAATGCTAACGGAGAATCCTACGTGGCACTTGCCTGGCATAAAACTTGAGTTTGAGGATAATATTTGGCATGCCAACTCAGCATTGGGCCCCCCAGTACTCTCTCTCTCTCTTCTTAAACAACGCTTAACCCTTAAAAACCCCTAATAACTCTGCAAACTCCCCCATAACCTCATTAAAATCCCTCCTCCTCCTCTCTCCTCCAACGCCACCATACTTACTCCCTAACGCCGCCCTACACACCACGTCCCCCGTCAGCTCCACAATCAACTCGCTCAAATTCACCACATCGGAACCAGAACTCCTAATCTTCTCGATCATATTCGACGTCTCTTCTTCTCTAACGTTGCGAAACGATTGGACTCGTTTGTTGCTTAGTAACTGGAGGATGCAAATGCTTCGTAAGGACTTGAAGCGAGGTCCTTGTAGGCGCACAATAATTTGGCCGTTATTGTGGATTTGGGCCGGTTGGAGACGACTAGGACAGGGGCGGAGGCGAAGTGGAGGAGCATCAAGGGACCGTGGCTTTGAGAGAGGGAGTGGAGGGAGCGGTGGGGGAAGGGGCCGATTTGGTGGAGGTTTCCGATTATGGGTAGCTTTCGGGGAGACGGCCAACAGTGGGTTTTTGTGGCTGGTGGTGGAGAGCAAAGAGAGAGAAACAAAAGAGTTGGGGTTTGTGATTGGGTTTGGCACCAAAATTTGGTAGAACGTCCATGTCATTGCCAAATATTAGCCCAGGTATCTCAAAGTATCCAAGTAAACGCCACATCAGCTTTTCTGTTAGCATTTGGACGGAAAATGGGACGAGGGTGTTAATTGATAACGAAGTGCAAAGGTCAGGGGTTTAGTTAACGTTTATTGAAGGTCAGGTGTCTCTATAATAATCGGTCCAGAGGTCAGGGGTTTTTTTGAAATTTTCCCATTCGGAAAATGTCAAAGCAAGAATAAATTACCAGTCAAGAAGCCCTCGAATGCCACTGCGCGTCATGTTTCCTTCTACCCCAAGTAGAGAGAGAAAATAAAAGAAGCTGATCAACAGTTGTCCAGATATAGTATCAATAATGCTACAACCACACCCATCTTACACACTCACTCACAAAAACCCAAGGGGCCACACAGACTGTGTGTGAGCCCCTTGGGATTTTGTCGGTGAGTGTATTTGGGAGTGTAAGTTTGGGTGTGATTGTAAACAAATTCAATATATTAATACTCTATTCATAAGAGAGATTATTAGAGAAAAACATACAAATCTCTTCTTTTTTTTCCATAACAAAACTGTTTCTGTTCTATTTTCTTCTTCAAATGACTAAACAGGTAAATATTCCCAAAAGAATTCAAAACTGAGAAAATTCTCAATTTTTTTCATGGCAGCGGCGGCATTAATGTGGTAATTATTTCATAAATTTTTGGATTGAGAACTTCTCGGTTCTTTTTAATTGGGAATATTCTCAACGTGTCTTTTGGGCAGTAGAGGTGATCGATGTTTTCGAAGTGATGGCGATGAATTTTAACATGAGGACATTCGCAATCGAAAATGATTGAGAGATCGATATTTTGGTCATTCAGAACATTCTCAGTCATGTTTTCAGAGATTATTTTCAATAGCATAAAGTTTTTTTATTTTTCTGGGTAAAGTATATTTTTAATTTGTTTCCGGTGGCAGTGATGGTAGTGAAATAAATAAAAACGGTGATTATGACTTGAGAATATTGTCAATTATTCCTGTGTTGTTGTTAGAGCATCCCCAATAGCCTAACCAAAACTAAAAGGTTGCTAAAGTTAATTACCAATGTTTGTTTAGAAAAGTGTTGACATTGGAATAACCAAACTTTGTAACCTCTTAGGTTATCCCCAATGGTATACTCAAAACCAAAATGTTGCTAAAATTAGCAATGTGTGGCCCAAAAAGTGGTCACAATGGAATAATCACAGTTAGCAACATCTTAACCAATAAGGCAATATATAACCAAATGTTTCTCTTTGCATACTCAAAGTTAGAAACTTTTTCACAATAACTAAATTTAATAGAACCCAGATCTCCTCAATTAGGTACATCCATCATTACACAAAACCATTCTCTCTATTTTCTATGTTTTCAAAAAAATATTTAAAAAAACTGTTTCTTTTTTAAAAACAATGTTTTCAAAAAATTATTTAAAAAACTCTTTTTTTTCCGAAAATAGTTATTTTGAAAACTGTTTTTATTTTTTAAATTTCTTTTTTTTTTCGAAAACATTTTTTTTTGGCTAAACTGCTTTTGTTTTTGAAAACTCAACATGGTTTTTTGCAAAAAAAGGGACGTCGGCGGGAAGACAGCGTAACAGCTTCTTGATTTTGCTTCGAAAGGAAAAGAAAATGACTTTCTTTTCCTAGAAACCAAAAAGGATACAACTTTCTACAAACTTTGGATCGTAAGGTGGTTTTTTGTGGTAGAGGGTGGTGGCCACTTATGAACTCAACTTGAATTTTTGAAAAAACAAGATGAAGTTCATGAAGGACTTGAAGAACTAGAAGGTTTTTCTCACTCTAAAAAACTCTTGAATTCAAGAACATGAAAAATGTGCGAGCTTGAATGAAGAATGAAGAGGTATTTATAGGATTCCACCAACAACCAAAAATTAAACATTACTAGATTTCTATTAGAAAACTATTTTAAATTAGGGCGAAAATCAGGGTCGTTACACTCCATCGAAAAAGATAGGGCCACTCTGGGATTCTAACTTTTTTTCAAGGCATAATCATTACATTTTTTCATTTTTTTCTTTCCTATTTTGCCCATAATAATTACAACTTTGCATTTAAATGGTTCTTGTCATAGCAAAAAAGGAAGGGTAAAATTGAAACATATCAAATAAAGTACATTGATTTTTGTAAAGGGACTAACATATAGACATATAGTGATAATCCAAAATGAAATACTGGACCAACTTTTTGAGACGGAGGAAGTAATAATGAAGTGATGTTGATGGAGGTGGTAAGGTGGTGGTAAGAATAGTGAGATTGCCATACTAGTGGTGGTGGGGTAGAGGGGTATTAATTATTTGGTGGTGTAATGACAGTGGTGGTGTGGTTGTTGTGGTAGGGTGGAGGCAAGCCCGACACTTTCCCAAGGCCCAAAAGGGGCTTTGGTAGGAGTCTTTTAAAGCCCAATTAAATGGTCCATATTGTTTTATGGGCATTTGAAATCAAATATTTTTTAGCCCAAAGATTATTAAGCCCAAATAGATTGGGTTAAAACAATACTATCCTAAATATAAGTAGTACTCATAAAAAATTAAAGACGACTCCCATTGGACCAGCCGACCAAAACCATGAATGAACGTAGTTTCGAAGGAGGAGAATCCTCTTTGATATCAAAATTGCAAAGAATTATTGGGTCTTCAAACAAAAATTTGTAAGTTTCTTGAATCTCATCTATGGGCTCTTCTTTTTTTTCTTATCCGATCTATGGAGCATGGACTCTTGTGTTGGTGTGTATATTTGTATATATGTGTGTATTGGAATGGAACTTGAATGTGCATATGTGTAGACACCCCAATTTTTACCCATGTGTATCCCCAATGATGAAAGAAACATTCAATGGAACAGCTTGGAACAGCCATCGGGACTTCAGAAAGTTTTGGACGAAAGAAAACTAGCCGTGCGGCTCACCCCCATAACCGTACGGTGCACCCTGCCACATCTCAACCGTACGGTGCATCCAATCTAGCCGCACGGTTTACCCTCTCAGCCGTACGGCTACCTCTCAAGAAATATTCGTTTTCTAACACCAGAAGCATCTCATCATTTTGGGCAGAAATTTGTACTCATTCTTATTCCTTTCTTCGGCTATAAGAACGCTTCTCCTCTCCCATTCTCAACACACAACAACCCAACCCTACTCCGGCGACAAGCTGGTAAATTCCCCGGTCATTTCCCGTCTGAAATTCCGTCCAAACTCCCCTAGAAACTTTAAACCCATTCCATTTCCCTCATTCGAAAACCTCCAACAAACCCTCTGTGTGTATCAAATTCATTCTCAAGAAGTCCAAGTCTGAAGTTTCGGAATTTCTCGACTGTCCGAAAATTTCCAGTAAAGGTATAAATCGTATCTCTTTAACTGGGCTCGAAACCTCGGCCTCTGAGGGGATCCCCGAGCCGAGAGTGACTCCGATAGTCATTTCTAGGCTCGGGTGGTTGAATCTTTTACAAAAAAAAAAAATCAGATTTTTTTCAAATGAAAACGAGCTACTGTACTAAAATCAAAATTTTGGAAATTTTCCCAACCAGAGAACCGTACGGTCGATCTTAGCAAACCGTACGGTCTACTTGGGTAAGCCGTGCGGCTTACCTTTGTGCCATAAAACTTCCCCTGTTTTCCCTCCGTTTGTACTCTGTTTTCCGAGTTTTTTCTGTAATCTGTTTATTGCACCTACGTCCCCTTATTCTCTTGTTATTGCTATTAAGTTCTTTTTTTATTTTATTTCCGTTATGGTTTCATTATTTCTCTTTACTTATCTGTTTAATGGTCAAAGTTTTCAATAAAACGTTTTTCTAAAATCCCACAAAATCTAGTTGAGACCGGGAATATCCCGGGCAAACGGGGTACTTTTCAACAAAACCTTCCCCGTTCATAATCTGGCTTCCAAATCCAAGAATCTTTTTTTCGCAGACCAAATCCTTTTCTAAAATGGCACGAGAGTCATCCTTTATTTTCCAAAACGGTTTCTCGGGTACCAAAAGTTTTCCATATAAACCCCGGGTGGCGAATCACATTTTTCCGTCTTCCTCGAGCCGCGTGGATCCGACCGTCCACAAAATGGCGACTCTGCTGGGGATTTTTTAAATTAATTTCTATTTTGGTATTTGACACCTGTAAAACGACCCCCGAAAGCTTGACAAAAACGAACACGCCCCGCGTGATCGAGAAAGGAATGGTGCAATAACAGGGGTACGCCCGACCAATCTGGACTGGAGCTTTCCCGGTTGTTTGCATGAGTAAAATTTCAAAATAAAAACTGATTTATTGGTGAGCCAAATTTGAAAAATATTTGTAGGATTTTGAAAACAGTTTTATTGTTGAACTTTTGCATTGCACGTGCATCGATGTTGGATAAGCCTCGTCGCTGCATCTTGGTTACCCTACCCGGCTTACCGGTGTTAGGACATCCCAAGATTCTCGGCAACCTCGGACGATGATGAGTCAGCCTGCCGTTCAACCTTTGCCATGCAGTACACTTGGCACTGGGAGGCAAATATTGGCTCTAGTCCATGGAAACCCCCTTAAACCAAAACCCAACCTTTGCATATAGTAAACCGTAGTACTTTCCAACCTAAGACAGGGACCCGCAGGGTAGGATTACCTGTTATCCTATTTACCTGTTATCCTGTTTTCCTGTTATCTTGTTATCTGTTTATCAGTACGTCTTGTTTGCCTGTCAATTGTTCATCCATCTTTGTATATATCACTCCATGTGCATATTGTCTCCATCTTGCATGCATACGTAGGGTGACTTAACCTTAGGTCATTACATCTTGTTCACATCCATAAGGATTGCCCTGACAACCGCGCGTTTCATTGGATATACGATAATTCTTCTCTTCAAAAAAAAAAAAGTCAAAAAAGCCAAAAAAAAAAAAAAAAAAAATCAAAGATCAAAAACAAAAAAAAATGTGCTACAACTGGCTCCCTTTCCCAAAATAAAATACGCATCTCCTATATGGTAGAGTCATCATGTCTGGAGGACCATACAAGCGATTCAAGTCTACCCTCACCACCCACCAAGGAGCACCCGTGTGGATAATTGAGGAAGTTCAGCCCGAGCAGCCTCCATGCAAGCTAGAAGAGCCTCAACCAGGAAAGCTCAACATAGAAGACCATATGGGAGAAAAACTTGATGAAAAACTCAGCCTACTGGCTGAAGCCAACTTGCCAGGTGTGCCTCTCCAATGGGACGCGAATGAAGGATGGAAGTTTTGCTTTCCCGAAGAACCAGAACCAATGCCAGAAAAGATCACCTTGATGATGGAGCCAGATGAGGAAAAGCTTACAAACATGCCACCTGTGAAATACTTTGATGCCAATGGCCAGCCTGTCTACTACTTTGAAGACCCGGTCACGGAC
This sequence comes from Vaccinium darrowii, assembly GCA_020921065.1. Lineage (NCBI taxonomy): Eukaryota > Viridiplantae > Streptophyta > Magnoliopsida > Ericales > Ericaceae > Vaccinium > Vaccinium darrowii. The sequence continues at coordinate 17,395,946 of CM037151.1, read as the reverse complement.
CACAAGTATTGGGACGAATGCGAATGCGATGTATGCTTTGTAGATTGCCTTCTCAATAATGATGGCATGACCCCGCAGCAGCTCAAAGATCAATGCGAGTGGGAGAAGAAGGAAGACCCCAAAGGAAAAGGGAAAACTAATGAAGCAGGATCCTCCGCAGGGTCAACATCACCAAATCATCCCTCCTCTTAAGAATGGCTTCCCAATCCAGAAATAATCATGCAATGACCAAATCAAGCCAACAAGGGCTCCTTTTTGAAGAATCAAGTCAACCCGTGGTTCTTGTCTATCATCAAGTCTGTTGCTGTTAATTATCGAGTCTGTTGCAAGAAGTGAATATCCACTGATTTAATCCAGCCATCGAGGCTTCTTTTGAAGAATCAAGCCAGCTTGTGATTCTTAGTACTTTTGCTTATCGAGTCTGTTGTCATTTGCTTATCGAGTCTATTGTCAATTCCATGCTTTTAAATAAGAAAACCTTTTGAGAAAAAGAGCCAAATTTGTAGTCCTGAACTACGTCACGGCCTGATTCCTCTCTATGGGGATATGTAGGCAACCTCCGGTCCGGCCGTTGTTTTCATAAATCATGGGAATTCAACTATATCCAACAAAATAAGAGGAAATTGGGGCAATTCTTTCATGCATCGTACATCATGCATCATCTTCATGTACATAAATTCCTCTCCATTTTTCACATACACTGCACACTGCATCCCTGAGTTCTGTTTGTGCATATCATCAGTACTAACCATTGGCAAAAAGAAGAAGAACCTCATACCGGGTTGGACACGAATCCCCGAACAGCGATTAGTTCGAACTGACTCAGGAACAGAATAGTCAACCGGGGTTTTAGCCCTGGAAGAAGAAAAAGATGAAATCCAGCTTCTTAAAGATGCTTTGGAAGAGCAGAAAACCAACAACGCCAAGCAGATGGCCCAGATGATGCTCATGATTCAGAAATTAACCGCTCAGCTCCCCCCGCCAGCAGGAGTGTAAAGACCCGGAAATTTGTGATAAATAAAATAAAGATGTGGAATATATTTTTTTTTAAGCTACGTGGATGATACTAGCTTACCTGTTGCAGTGGTGGGATTTAAACCTATCTAATGACGTCATCCGGATCGCATCGTAATGCGGGTCCAACTTTTAAAATTTTTCTAGATGATTCTGAGTACACGGTGACGTTGCCCACGATTTTCTAAGTCAGTACGAATATTTTGGTATTTTTCTGAAATCGAAACCCGGACAGTTAGAACACCGCGCAGAGTAAATTGTACTGCACATAGTGCTTCGCGCCCGCCCATGCCATGTTTCCCACGCCTGTCCCCCACCCCACTTACCCTTTCATTGTCTGGGGGAAAAAGAAAAGAAAAGAAGAAAAGAGAAAGAAGAAGAAAGAAGAAGGGAAAGGAGGAGAAGAGAGGAGGAGAAAGAGAGAGAGGGAGACCGGCTGCTGCCAAGTCCGGCCACCTCCGCCACCATGGCCGATCATCACCACCTTCCCCCAAGTTTCATCTTAACAAGTATACCTCTCCTCTCCGTATTTCTTGTTAATTTTATTGTACAAAATTCGGGTATATGTACTGGTATGAACAGTGGGCGTATCACAGCTGACAGGGTCACGGTTTTTGGCCAAAATATCGTTCATAAACTGTTAATTAAGTTTTGGATCCTTCATATGATTTAGAGATAATTCAGAGGGCTTTCTTTTGCCACTGGAATCGTCCAAATCCATCGAGAATACGATTTACTATGAATTTTTGAAATCGGGTTTGCAGATCTGGAAATTTTCTCTGAGACAGATTCGTGTAGCCTCTGTGTTTGCTTGTTTTCTCATCTTTGAAGTACGAATCAGACCTTGATCCCTTCTGGAACTTTGAATTACATTTCAATACGAAACTTTTGGCACAAGAATCACTCAAAAACATTAAGATCTCGATTTATGGTGATTTTTCAAAGTCAGGCTGTCAAGTTTTATCCGTTTTTCTTGCAAACCCTGTTTTGGACGATTTATTTGATATAGTTACAGAACTTTTAAATTTATGAAACTTTTACTGAAGCTACCCATGGATGTTATCTGTGCTGTGTAAAAATTTCAAAAGTTAATTTGAAATATAGAAAATATGAAAAATGTTTGATTGAGCTGTGGTACTGAAATTCGCTGTGTTGACAGCATTGCCACATGTTACGAGAACGGCTATATTTTTGTCTAGGAAGCTTGAAATTTCGATCCGTCTTTTGATTATGAAACTAGACTCGTAGACCTTCGAAAGTATGTAAGGGTTGTATCTTAACTCTTTCTAGAAAATAGCAGTTTTTGATTTGAAATTGGTGTGTCAGTTGAAATAACGCGTAGGATGCGTCACGGATACATAAAAGCTTGGAGCTTGAGTTTCGGAAGTTGGGGGTTTTGCTCAAAACCCAGTCAAGTAGGGGTTTCTCTCCTCTCTCTACCTATCTATGTGTTTAGATAATAAACTCTTGGTTTCTACAAACGATTTTCGTGAATGATGTTGTGCTGTGAAATTTCTAATTTATGACTTGAACCAAAATTGGGGCTTTGGGATACTCCTGTGGATATGTCATATTGCTTCGTAGTAATGAAACCGGGATACTTGTGAGTGTATTTGAGGCATGGATTGACGAGGATGCTTACGGTTTTGACCCGTGATGAGATTACGAGAATGCCCTTAACCGAACGAATTTGGGAAGGTTTGACATGTTGAGCTCTTGGTAAGTGAAACTGTTGGTGAGATGTTTTGAGGGCCCAATCTTTTAGTCTTTTGCATTCCTTAATTGAGTTGTTGGCTTGTGGAATCGGACATGTGTTGTTTGTTGTGGTGAGTTGTTGGCTGCGTGTTATTGTTATATGATGCTTGTTGTGTGTGGTTGTTTATGTGTTGTTTGTTGTACATTATTCTGTACATTCCTTAGTTGATTTGATTGTGTTCGTGGAAATTGGGAATTTTGTGGTATTCGTTGTACATTTTATGAAATGTGTCTCGATATTGAGGAAGTATCTATCGAAGAAATCAAAATGCGTGGTTATGTTGAGAAACTGGAGCCTTTGGGTGTGATGGGAAGTAAGAGGAATTGATTGTCAGAGAAAAGACTGGGATAAAGTCGTGGTGATCCTGATGTGGTGTTGAAATGGAGATTAAATGGTAAAGAGTACTTCCGATCGATTGTAAACCTTCAAGCGTGGTTATGTATATATGGTGTTATGTATGCGCGAGGGTATAAGTATGTGTGTGTGGATGGGACATGAAGTATGTGTTAATTTGTCACCATGGGACAGTGATAAGCTTGGAAATCCATTTATGAACGTTGGTTTTCTATTATGCTCTTGTTCTATATGTTTTTGGTTTTAGCATATCTATCTGAGTCTGAAATCCCAAAGGGGATACCTACTGGGCGAAGTGTGCTCACTCCTTTGTTGTTTCAGGTTTCGCTTGGAGCATGAAATGAAGTGATTGTGGTGCATGGCATAGTGAGAGCATGGCATGAAAGACTATTTGAAGCATTGTAAAATCCTTCCCTTCCAAGGATATAACATTTTTCTCAAATCACATGGGACATGGGTACTGGCCTTAGATTGATGTTTCTTACCAATATAAATACGGTGAGGTGACTTTGGACGAATATTTGAGTTCATTGAGATGTTCCTTGAAGAAAACGTTTATTTATTCATGTTCAAAATTGAGGGCGTGACAAGGAGCATCAAGCAGTCAGAACATGGAGTCAGTACTAACCAAGCTAGCTAAGCTTGAGGAGTCTGTTCAGAAACAGGAGAAAATAGCAGCTACAGGGATTGATATGGAGAAGTTGTGCCTTTTCCCAGATGCAAAGCTCCCCGATAAGTTCAAACCAATGGATTGGGACAAATTTGATGGCAGCGGTGACCTGAAAGCTCATCTGCAAACATACGTCACGTTGGAAAGGATGCAATGGGCCCGATGTTCCAGCAAACTCTAACTGGGCCCGCACTCCGCTGGTTTCTGAATCTGGACATCTCTAAGAAGAGGACATGGGAAGATATTGGGGCAGCCTTTGTCGCCCAATACAATTACAACATTCAGCTTGAAATGACTATCCGGGAGTTGGAGTCAACCAAGATAGGAAAGAATGAATCTTTTGCTGACTTTGTCAAAAGGTGGAGAGGAAAAGCCTCTCAGATGATGGAGCGACCTTCAGAAAAGGAACAGATGAGAATTATCACAAGGAATCTGGAACCAGACATCGCCAAATAGTTGGTGGTCTTTCAGACCACCGCTGACTTCAAAACCTTCTATGAAGCCGGCCTGGCAGTTGAAGATGCCCTTCGAAGAGGCATATTTGAGAAAGGTGAATCTAACCCTAAACCCAGACGAGTTTATTCTGGCAACAACAACGCCTTGTTTGGACCCGGCAACTACAATCAGAACCAAGCCAGCTCTTCCAACCTCAAACCAATCAAAGCCGAACCTGTTAACCAGATTGTAACCTAACCACGATTCCAGCGAACAGTTCCCCCACCAAGAAGGGAATTTCACCCACTCCCATTTCCCTTTGTCACAGTATACAAAAAGCTCCTCGATAAGAACCTCATCTAGCCGCTCGAGCCCCGAGAGCCACCCAGAGAGCTTCCCCCCAACCATAACCCAAACACCTACTGCGCCTACCACCAGATGCCCGGCCATCACACCAACAATTGCAACTGTCTCAAGCATAAGGTCCAAGATCTTGTGGACAATGGAACCTTTCCACTCCCTGACCAAAAGCCCAACACCATTTCCAATCCTTTGCCTAATCACAAGCAAAACACCCAAGCCGGCCAAATATCCCTCATCTCCACTACAAAAGGCCTTACCCCCACTACATTTGATCCTAGCCTCTATATCATCACAGTTAGCCAACCAAAACCCGTTGTCCCCCTGCCAGAAGATCTTGGGGTCCAGTTTCTCTCATGTAACAGTGCGGGGGAAAGTCCTAGATGGAGCAATGTTGTGGAGGAAGAAGAATGGTCCATGAACGATCAAGATTGGGAGGAATCCCGACAGGCATTGTTCGGTTCTTTGCTAATCTCTGGAGACTCAAGCCAATTCGACATCTCCGAATTCCTTGATGAGCCTATTGCAGAAAATCCCAATGTAACAGAAGGAAGGAATCTAAATCTCCTAGAGGGAATATTAACTCCAGACTGGCATTCAGCAAATCATGTCTCACCACTAGCCCGTTTCAGAGAAGAAGGCCGTTCCGTCATGGAAGCCGCCTCCGGAGACCAAAAATGGCTCCCACAAGCTTATATCAGTGATGGGTCTTTACCTCAGCCGTCGGTACCATTCCCGCCGTCATCCAATGTATCAGTTCTAGTCACTGACCCCATGGCTACCCTCTAGGACGAAGAAGCAGTAGTTGATATCCGAGTAAGCAATGATGAGGTGTGGACTGTCAATAAAGCCATGTTGGATCCATCCTTTTGGCAAGACTCCGAAGTAGACAACCTCCAGTCAAAAATGGAAGCAGTCGAAATCGAGGAACAGAGGGCCAGAAACGATCTGATGAATTTCTGGACTGAAGATCAAGAAACCATGCAGAAAAGGGAAGCCATCAGGGCTGGCAAACGGAAGGTTAATGAGGAATACACGAATTTTTGGGGTGAAAATCAAGAACTGTGGGAGGAAACAGTCAACAGAATAACCAGGAGTGGTCGAATCTACCAGCCAGCACATCTTCAAAATAGGAATCCCCCCAATCGTGCCACAACAGGAGATTTTGCTTGGGATGATCCCATCCTCGAGGATACAATGCCTGACCATCCAGAGGTTATTGTCCAACAGAACCCAGCTGCTAGGTCACTCCCAAAGGCCCCCCTGGTAACAAATGATCCTGTTCAGAAACAACTCGAAAGAACTCCGGCCTCAGTGTCTATTTAGGGGTTACTCTCTTCATCTCAAGAACATCGTCAGAAACTAATCAAAGCCCTATCAAACATGGAGGTGCCGCCAGACACTCCTCCTAAAGCGATGATAGCCCTGCTCGCACCAACCCATGCAAAGCATGTCGTAGTCTTCACTGAAAAAGATCTGCCGCCAGAAGGGGCTGGTCACAACAAGCCGTTGCACATCACTCTGAAATGCATGGAAAAGTGGGTCCTGGTTGTGTTATTGGATAACGGATCTGCCCTGAATGTCTGTCCTCTACGTACAGCTTATTGTTTGGGTTTTAAGAACAAGGATTTCCAACCATCGAATCTCGGGGTACGCGCCTATGACAATACTCGTTGAGACGTGATTGGGACAGTTCAGATGGAAATAATAATCGAGGATTTCGGGACTAATGTTGAATTTCATGTGCTCGACATTCCCTCATCATTCAACCTGCTGCTAGGCAGACCATGGCTTCACCGATCAGACATCATGGCTGTACCTTCCTCTTTACATTAGAAAGTTCAGCTGGGACTAGCCACAGGGACCTTAACCATCTACGGGGATTCTGGAATCCGCCCGCATGTCCCTGACAATTCTCCCTTACTCGAGATTGCTCACGGAGAGGAAGATGTCACTCTCGGAGGGTTTTCCTTTGACACCTCTAACGGTGTGCTTACTATCAAGATGGATGAAGATTTCTCTATAAGATCAACAGCTCTAGACATGATGTTAAAGATGGAGTATTTGCCCGGCTTAGGGCTTGGTCGTAACAATCAAGGGGTAGTAGGGTTCCCTAAGTTTCTGACAAACAACCACCGTTCCGGTCTTGGTTATGAATCCACTGGCAACAAATCCGGTTGTGGCAAGGAGACACAAGCTTGTGCCAAAAAAGGGCCTATCCAATTCATAAAAGCTCCAGAGGTTATTTATCAGGGAAACCCAGAGCCATTCTGGGACATGGAAACAAGAACCAGGCTGTCGGGGTTCGAAATCTTTACTGACAACACCTGGAGTAGTGAAGATGAAACAGAAGAATGGGAGGAGCCGGCTAAGATGCTTCATGTTGACTGGATCAAGGTTCTTGACTCTGGGAATCTTTTATCGCTGTTTGGGGAAGAAAATCCACCAGGCATGAGAGAAGACGAGCCTGCTGCGACGTTCGTTGATTTAAAGCCTGTCAAGGATATGGAGCTAATGATGCTGGGTCAGGAAGCCCTAGAAGATGTCACTGCACTCATTGTGGATGCCGATGGAACTTATAAAAATTGCACTTTTGTACCTAAAATCATTTACACTGGCACTAATTTTGAATCTAAGTCTGAGTCTAGCATTGCATTTGGCATTAAGTCTGGTTTTGAGTCGGAGTTCGAGTCTATTATCACTCCACGCCATCACTTCTCTTTTGAATTTGAGTCCACTCTCATGTATCATGTCCCTGAGGCCCCTTCCTTTGAAATAAATGAAATCGACTTTGCTTATCTTGTTGTGTCCGAAATAGATTGTGTCGACCCCGATGATGAGGGGATCGAGTTTGAGGAAGAAATTCCGAAAGAACTCCGATCTCTAATCGAAAGGGAAGATGAAAGGCATGCTCAGCCTATAAAAGAAGAAGTTGTTTCTATAAATTTGAGAGATGAGGCTAATCCGCGCATAGTTCAAATCGATTCCGGACTGTCTCCAGAAGAATTCAAAGCTCACTCGAATCTCCTGAAAGAATTCGAAGATATTTTTGCATGGTCACACGCAGATATGCCCGGTATCGACCCTGAGATAGTGGAGCATCAAATCCCATTGTACCCCGATGCCAAGCCGGTCAAACAGAAACTAAGGAAGATGAGGCCAGATTGGGTATTGGAGATCAAGAAGGAAGTTCAGAGACAGATAGACGCAGGTTTTCTAATAGTCACTGAGTACCCTCAATGGGTCGCGAATATTGTGCCTGTTCCTAAAAAGAATGGGAAGATCAGGATCTGTGTAGACTTTAGGAATCTGAATAGAGCAAGCCCGAAAGACGATTTTCCTCTGCCACACATAGATGTCTTGGTAGATAACACCGCGAGACACGCACTGCTATCATTCATGGATGGATTTTCATGTTATAATCAAATTCTCATGGCTCCTGAGGATCGCGAGAAAACCACTTTTACCACAGAATGGGGCACCTACTGCTACAGGGTTATGCCATTCGGACTAAAGAACGCAGGATCTACTTACCAAAGAGCTGCCACAACATTGCTGCACGACATGATCCACAAGGAAGTAGAAGTATATGTGAATGACATGATTGTCAAAGCCAAGGAAAGAGAAGGGCATCTACCCGCTCTCAGGAAATTCTTCGAGAGAATCCTCAAATACAGGTTGCGCCTCAATCCAGAGAAATATACTTTCGGAGTCACGGCCGAAAAAATGCTCGGATTCATGATCACCACACGAGGAATAGAGGTGGACCCATCAAAAATCAAAGCCATCTTGGAAATGGAGCCACCTCGACCAGAGAAGGAGATACGAAGTTTCCTCGGGAAAATTCAGTTTATCAGCAGATTCATCGCCAAGTTAACTTCCACTTGCGAGCCGATGTTTCGCTTACTCAAGAAAGGCGTGTCATTCAGATGGGATGACAAGTGCCAACAAGCTTTCGAGACCATCAAGAAGTATCTTCAGAACCCTCCGGTATTGATGCCACCCATACCAGGGCAACCTCTCATTTTGTATTTATCTGTCACATCTTCGGCCATGGGATGCAGGTTGGCACAGGAAGGAGAAGGGGGGAGCGAAAAGGCAGTTTACTACATCAGCAAGAAAATGATAGGATGTGAGGAGCAATATACGTCACTGGAAAATGTCTGTTGGGCATTGATCTGGACTTCCAAGAAGTTGAGACACTATATGTTAGCTTACTCCGTGAAGTTAATCTCCCGAATGGATCCACTCAAATATCTGTTTGAAAAACCAGCACTGACAGGCAAACTAGCACGATGGTTGCTAATGCTGGCAGAATTCGATATTAAGTACGTCACTCGGAAGTCGGTAAAAGGAAAAGCAGTCGCAAAATTCCTAGCAGACCATCCCGTGGAAGGACCAGAGGATGTAGAGTTCGAATTTCCTGACGAGAATGTAATGACAGCAACCAACGGTGATTGGATGTTGTATTTTGACGGAGCCGCCAACCAGCAAGGATTCGGAATCGGGGTATTGCTAGTCTCACCAGAAGGGTCACACATCCCTCTTGCTTTCAAATTAAATTTCGAAGAAACCAACAACCAGTCAGAATACGAGCATGCATAGTAGGAATGGAAGCTGCCTTAGAAATCAGGGTTGAAAGACTGGAGGTAGTCGGAGATTCCAATTTGGTGGTATCACAAGCCAACGGAGATTGGAAGGTGAAAGAAGACAAGCTCAAACCTTACCACCAAGATCTCGAAGATCTAATTCCACGATTTCAGTCGGTCACATTCACTCATGTTCCTAGATTGAAGAACAGATTTGCGGACGCTTTGGCAACTTTAGCCTCAATGGTGGAGATACCGGATGGAGTCAAGCTCAGACCAATCACAATTGAGCAGAGGGACAAACCTGTTTTCGAATATGTCATGATTGTCAATGAACCTGACGACGGGCTGCCCTGGTATCACGACATTTGGAACTTTATCGAGAAAGGGGAGTATCCGGCAAGAACTGAAAGGAAGGATCAGATTGCTCTTCGAAGATTGGCCTCTCAATACATCATTTGCGGAGGAAAGCTATACCGACTGTCGCATTGTGGGATGCATAAGTTATGTGTACATGGTACGGAAGCCACCATGATCATGGAAGAGATTCACGAAGGAGTTTGTGGTCCTCACATGAATGGGATAATGCTCGCAAAGAAGGTTCTCCGTCAAGGATACTACTGGTCAACCATGGATACTGAATGCGTCCAATACGTAAGAAGATGTCACAAGTGCCAGATTCACGCTAATCTCATGCATATACCACCATCGGAATTACACTCCATGGCTTCACCATGGCCTTTCTCTACCTGGGGCATTGATGTCATCGGCAGAATTACGCCAGCCGCATCTAACGGACACAAGTTCATCTTGGTGGCAATCAATTATTTTACCAAATGGGTCGAGGCTGCTTCATATGCAACTTTGACAGCAGTTCAAGTTTCCCACTTCATCAAACAGAACATCATCTATCGATATGGTGTCCCTCAAGCTTTTGTATCAGACAACGGGGTTCATTTCAAGGGCAGAGCCGCAGAAACTCTCGAAGATTTTGGAATCCAGGTTCACAAATCAACTGTTTATCGGCCACAGACCAATGGAGCCGTAGAAGCCGCAAACAAGACCCTCAAAACAATACTGGAGAGGACTACTCAGTCCGCGAGGGATTGGCACGAACAACTGCCATTGGCATTATGGGGGTACAGGACATCCATTCGTACTCCGACAGGGGCGACACCTTATTCTTTGGTATACGGCATGGAGGCTGTCCTCCCGATCGAGCTTGAGGTACCATCTCTGAAGGTCATGATTGAATCAGAAATCAGCGAGGCAGAATGGCAAAGCTCAAGATTCGAGGAGCTTATGTTGTTTAACAAAAGGCGACTCAAGGCTCTGTATCATGTTCAGGGTTATCAACGCAGAATTGCACGAGCATTTAACAAGAAAGTGAAATCCAGAGACTTGCAAGAAGGTGACATGGTTTTGAAGGAGATTCGAGCTCCAGTCTTTGATCCTCGTGGGAAGTTTCGACCAAAATGGGCAGGTCCGTACATCATCAGGAAAATCTTGTCGGGAGGCGCAACACAACTCATTGATCTCGACGGCAACGAATTCTCCACTTTGGTCAACATGGATCAGCTCAAGAGGTACTACCCCTGAGAGAAGCTCGCTGGACTGAAAAATCGCAAGGGCAGACAGTGCCAGGCAAAATTTAGAGCAAGCCTGCTAAGTCGAAAACCCACATCGGGCGATTTAGGCAAAAGTTAAGGCAAATTAATCAAAAGAGCTCGCTAGACCGAAAACCCGAAAGGGCGGTACTAGGCAAAACTTAGAGCGCAAAAGGAGAGTGTCAATACTCGAGTGAACCCTAGACAAATTTGTACTTTCAAACTACGTCATGACCTGATTCTGTAAAAAGGATACGTAGGCATCCTCACCTTGAGGACCGGTCGCCACTTTTCAAAATGTCCCTTTGAGTTGGTTTATAACTATTGTGCGCAAATCAAAATGCAACTCTTATAATTCATCTTTATTGAAATAAACTTCTTGGATTACATGGCTGAGCATGAAACTTTCAAAACACAAAACAAACGGCAAAGCATGACCTCACACGGAGCATCTCGTGGGTCTAAGCAATTTATTTCGGGCACATTAAGATCGAGTTCAAAAGTCAACTTTGGCTTCCATGTTCTCTTGTTTCTATGTCTCTTATCAACCATCTCACATAACGTCCTGAAAGATTGACACTCGGATATTGATCTCTTGGAATGGTCACACGCTCCCTCCAAATATTCTGATAAGCTCTGAAGGTTGCAAAGTTGTGGTTCGGCATGACAAAGTTCTCTGGTGGTGGTATTATCTGACGAACACCAAGCTGACGGAGAATGTGGTTTGGAATGTAAAAAGTCCAACAAGATAGCCCGGCTAAAATCACTCGCTGACGCCCCTGTTGCTCACAGTCATGGCAGGACTGTCAAGCCAAGACAAGCGCCAAGCAGTTACCTCTTCTGTAAGTCTGGAAAGCACCCTGAACCAGCCATGCACATCATCAAAGACTTCCAGAAAGTCCCTCTGAATAAATCCTTGTGTTTCATGAATCCGCCTCCGTGCCACGGGTTCCAGCAAATTGGCCTTGTCACACAGCCATATCTGTATCAGAAAAAAAAAAAAAAAGTAAGAAACCATAGACATCCTAAACTCGAGCGTTGAGGTAAAACGAGAATGAGAGAAAAACCGGAAAAAGGAGAGCTGAGTGAGAAACCTACCTGTAGGAGCAAAACACTACCTTCAAAAACATTGGTATCCCCGGCATGAACCCTGTCCAAACCCATCAAAGTTTCTGCCAAAACCATCGGAGCCACATCTTTGCGCTCCTCGATTTGCATGGCAACCCCAACCAGTGAAGAATTTGCCTGCCCATCAGACTGGATAAACAAGAAAGCAGCAAGTAAGCAAAGGCACAGCGCAAAACTTTCTGGGAGAAATCGAGCTATAATCCGCGGGATGTTGATAACACCCCCTTTGAGCATGGACCTCGCTACCTTATTACTTATTCCGAGCTTAACAGATAGCACATTGACAAGCTTACCCCGTGTAGAGGTATGACCGGTGTCTCCAGATTGAATCCGCCAAGATATGCATGAAATTCCTCCACGGTGGGGCATAACTCATGAAGGCCAAAACGGAACACGTGTACCTTCGGATCCCAGAATCGAACCGCAGCATGCAAGAGCTCGGGACGTATTGTTACATCCCGGATACGGTGTAGCGAGGTCATCCGGTGATCCTGAAAGTTGAGCCATCCAATGCCGTCAAGTTGGTCGAGCCAAGGTCGAACCAAAGCCGAAAAACTCATGACTAAGTGAGGGACGAGGAACTTCTGATCTTTTTGAAATGCAAATAGGCTGTGGAACGTGGCCATTTATGGTGTGCATGGATAAGAAAGCCTTTGAATTGGCTGCCTCGTAAAGCGTGCCAACATTAAAAAGTGTGAAAATCTTCTCAAAAAGCTTGAAAGAATGTCAAAAATAGCAAGGTCAGGTCATCTTTCAAACCACGGATAGCAACAGGAAGACATGCAGAAGCCCAGAGGTCTGCAACAAAACTCAAAGTCTTGGCATTTTCAAAAGAGAACCGTGCGGTTCACCTAGTTAGGCCGTACGGCCTACCTCAGTTAGCCGTGCGGCTAACTCTGTGGCTTTCATGATCAAGTTTTGGCTCGGGCCTCTAGAAGATGTTTTGGGTGTATCTTGGGCACTTTTCCTGTTCATACAAGTGGTAATGGGTACTTTAAAGCCGTAAGGAAAATTGGTTTGGATTTTGAGCCATAGGCGGGTACTCCAAAAATTCGGATGCACCCAAATCGACGGGCTGAAATATATCGCGTCATTTTTCTGGCATCAACGGCTTCAGCAAGCCACGCTAAACATTCACAAGGATAGCATGAAGATATTTGGTGGATTCTGCAGAAAAGGTCGAAGTCCCGGGATTTATATATCCGAGTAATAATTTCCTCGTTCCATCCCTTCAAGCGAGTAACGACATACACTCAAAGTTTTCTTGTAAAGTTTCAAAGTTCATTGAGTCAGTTTGTACATACATGTGTCGTCATTCCCATTTCAATCCAAGGTTACGTATCTTCATTTCCAGGGGCATAGATTACATATTATCAAGATTCAGTCATTCGCAGAACAATCAAGTGCAAAACTTGGCTTTTCTTTCAAAATGCGCCAGTGTGAATCATTTAAAGCATAACAAATATGTGCAGTCTATATAATAATAAAATGGCATCCATGTCATGAGCATAAATGTACATCTATCTAGGGCAAACTGGCCCAGCATCAAAAGCTACCACGGCTCGCAGGCCGTACCCATGAAAAGGAGAAAATGGGGCAAACAGGCGCCCAAGTCAAAACCAAGCACACAGGCCCGTCCTAAAAACCACTACGTCGCCTCTTCGTACTCCAGCAATAGCCCAGTACCAGAAGTGGGTCCTCCTCGGGTGTGTCCTCACTGCTACTACCACCGCTACTCTCTGCATCTCCCTCCCAGGGAAGCCACTGCTCTCCACAAGCTGAACTCTCAGGGACACCCTCTCTCTCAGCTGAAGACCGAAGCACTCTGTCAGACGCCGGAATCACTAGTGGAACTGTAGACGGACCTCCACCGACGTTCTTCATCAAAGGCCTCCTGCGAGGCTGTACAGAGGGAAGTACATCCTGCACAGAAAAGGGAAATTCATTAATAAAGCAGTCAAAAGTGCCCAATTTCAAAGAGCAAAGCACAATGGATACCTGATCTGTCTCACTAACAGGAGAAAACCTACGGGTACGTCGAGACCTACGACGTCCACCTAACTCACTGCCTCCAGTCCCGCGGTCACTGCTAGTACTGCGACCACTACGGCTACCTCCAGCACTCCTGCCTCCGCAGTGACCCCCTGCTCTGCTGCCCGCCTCACTACCTCTATGACTACCTCTAGCACCTCGGCCGCCTCCCCGGCCAGCTCTGCCGCCACGTCCACCACCGGCTCCGTCATCCCCGTCATCGTCATCTCCACCAGCATGGGGCACAACGCCCGGCTCTACTCTCGGGTGCACCTCTGGAGTCCCGCCAATCGTGAGACTGCGAACCAAAGCCTCCAGGTCTCGCACCAACTGAACAGCGGACGCGGCCTAGTCCGCCGGGATCTGCAGACAAAATCAAAAGCATCGGCAGGTAACATGAATAAATGCTTAAATAAAACATGAAGTTTAATTATTTCTTGTTTTCAAATTTCAGGATTACCTCTGTAGCAGTAAGAGTAACTGGTGGAGTGACCTCGGGAACCACCACATACCCCATACTCCCGTTCGGCAACATCACGTCAATCTCTTTGCTCAGAACAGGCAGTACTGGACCATCCACAGGTGCAGGGGCAACTAGACGGGTCTCCATATCCAGATTATAAGCCAAGCTACTTACCACATAACCGTCATAGTCCTCTGAAGGGCTGAAAACCAACTCCGTATCCAGCACTGTGAGCGCCTCCACCTCAGCTAAAGTATACTCCTGCGTCCTCTGAACAAACGGCGAAAGAGGACCCGGCACTCTGAAACGGTCTAAGCCCAGGGACTGACGTGTCACCCTCTCGCCCAAGTACCACTGCCATCCATATGGAGACTCCAACAACACGCGCCCTCGCGTCACCACCCTGCTCTGAGTCAAATAAGGAGCACTCAACCTACCCCACACATCCCAGTTCACCTGCAGGAAATCATGGGTTACTTTCAAGTCAACAATGGAATTGAAATGACTGGAAAAGAATTCAGAAAGTTTGGTATCATACCGTCTCACCCCTGGACTGGTCCAGGAAAACTCTAAAGAACCTCAGCTGCCCCTTCTTCCCGCCTTTCCCGACATGCTCCTTGGCCCACTTCACCTCCCGCGGAAGCACGCGCTTGTTTGCATGAGAATTCTCTGGGGCCGGCACTCCAAACACCTCATAAGCCCACACCTGCATTTTTCAAAGAAATTCATCAGTAACAGGAATGAAAGCGACAATGCATGGAGTATCTAAAAGCAGAAATAATGGTATGTCATACCTCCAGAATCCTCCAGTAACCCCCAAAAGTGGTCGCCGCTCCGCGAACCACTGAGCCAAGGAAACAGTAAAGAGTACCCAAAGCAGCTCCACCCCAGTCAAACCGGCCGGCTGTCCTCAAGTCTGCCAAAGCAGGTAACCAACTCAGGTGCACCGAATTCTGCCTATTCGGAAATAGCGCAGTGCCAAACAAGAACAGCAAATAGGCTCTCGCCATCTTTGCAAGTGGTCACATCTCACCATCGCCTCATCACCAACCTCTCTCCCCAGAAAGTGGCGCACCGCCGCTCTGTCCAAGTATAAGCTGGAGTCAAAGGGTATCGGCTCGCCGCCAACCCTCAACCCTATAGTCGCCGCAAAGTCCAAAGGGGTAAT
Organism: Vaccinium darrowii; assembly: GCA_020921065.1. NCBI lineage: Eukaryota > Viridiplantae > Streptophyta > Magnoliopsida > Ericales > Ericaceae > Vaccinium > Vaccinium darrowii. The sequence continues at coordinate 17,380,371 of CM037151.1, read as the reverse complement.
CGTCATCTCCCTGAACCGAAAGTGAAAGCTATTGGTGGTGTCCCATCAATGCTCTATCAAAGCCCTCAACAACTTCCGGTCCGTCCGGGAAAAACAGCAAAGCCAGCCGCATCCACCAACTCCGTCACACATGGAGGCAACCTCCTGTACTGAGCCAAGCAATCAGACGGTCCGCCATACCCAAGAAGAGAACGATCCACCTGTTTCAAGAACGTGGTACAAGTTCAGTCAGTAAAGCGGCGAAGGAAATGCAATGATAAAAGCAATTCAGGAGGCAAATATGAATAAACAGTACGTACCAGGGGTCTGTTCGAAATATGCATCGCCGGATCGCGCAAGATCAACGACTCAGGGTAAAACGGCAGCTGCAGCTCGTATACCTCACACCCCACCGGTATAAAGAAGTGAACTGGAGGATCATAAGTCTCAGGGACAAAGGGCCGTCTGCTCCTCAGAGCCAACTGAACCTCCTCAACTATGGTCACACAGACCACCTCCTCTGTCTGTACCTCTACCCCCTCAGGCTCGCCAACCGGCGGCATCTCTCCTATCATACCTCGCCCAACTGAGGGAACTGCTGCAAGTTCCTAGCCAAAGTCTCGTCTGTAACCCCCTCCAAGGTATCTCCTAAAGTAGCTCCCGGAGCTCGTGAAGAACCAACCCGCGAAGGAAACAAAACTGGGTCAGACGACTCCCCGGTGTCAATACTCTCCTCTGTAGCCCTACCCGTACCAAGCACCCGGGTCAAGCTCCTAAACACACATACGACAGGTACAACAGGGGCCGCCCCCTCAGCCTGTACTCTCTTAGTCACCCCCTCAGCCTGCAATCTCTCAATCTCTACTTTTTCCGCCCCCTCAGTCTGTACTCTCTCGGCACGTATCGCCTCGGCCTGACCTCCCTCACCACCAACACCTCCACTATAAAACATCCCATCACCCGTCTCCTCATCACCGCTATCCCCCGTCTCCCCGAGATCCTCCATAACCACATCCCCCGGCTGTCTAATGGTAACCGGAATCCTAATAAAGGCATCATCACCACTAACCAAGAACTCTCTCACTAAAACAGCACTTGCAACATCAGGAAAAACTACATCACCACCACCTACACTCTCCTCCGCAGCCCGCAGGTCAATCAGAACATCCACACCGCCAACATTCATCTCAATATCAGGTAGAGGAACATTTATATCAATATCAACATGCATGGAACTACTAGAAACAGTGACAGTACTTACCGGGATATCAGTACTCTCCATGGTCGCCCAGACATCATCCATCGCGCTGTACTGTTCTATTATTGCCCTAAGAGCATCACCACCCTCCACGGTCTCAATTAGCACTGACTCACCATGCCTTGGTGAGGGAGCAGCCCCAACATCAACCGCACGGGACACCCCCATCTCGGATCTAGCCGCACGAGTCTCTATATCAACCACACGGAGAAGTTCTTCCCCGAGGCCGGCCACACTGTGCTGTTCATCGTCCCCATCTACTTCGGCCAAACTAATCTCCATGGCCGAATCACCCACGGCGGAGTGACCCGCCGGTCCCACATCTCTAGGAACCAACGGCGGTGAAACATCGCCGGAAGGGGAAGCCTGACTCGGTGCCTCGCCGGAATCACTCATGACAAACGGAAAATATGAGATCCCCACCGAATTTCGAACAAAATTTGAGGTAATTGGACAAAAGAGGAAATAAAAATTGCCCTTTGAAAGCTTTCGTAACCGCTCCCGAGGATTTTCAAATAGAGAAATGAAATGAAACGACCTGTGGGTTTCGGTAACAAAACCGCTTCGCGTAGCCGCACGGTTCAATCAATTCCACCGCACGGCTCAACTACCTCAACCGCACGGCTAAACTTCGCCGATCCAAACCGCACGACGCGCCTATTCCAACCGCACGGTGCACCGATTCACGCCGCACGGTTCTCTCTCGAGTTCCCTCAGGTACTTTCTAAACATAAGGTTATACCCTTTTAAAAACACACAATCGAATTATCAACACTCTTTCAAAGTCCTCGACGGCATTTTCAAAAATCCAAAATTACATTTCAAAGTCCTCGACGGCATTTTCAAAAATCCAAAATTACATTTCAAAGTCCCCGACGGCATTTTCAAAAATCCAAAATTACATTTCAAAGTCCTCGACAGCATTTTCAAAATTCCAAAATTACATTTTGAGTCCTCGACGGCATTTTCCAAATCCAAAATTACATTTCAAAGTCCTCAACGGCACCTTTCCAAAATTAAAAGTTTTAAAGTCCTTTACGGCATTTTCCAAAAAATTCAGAATTATGTTCTTAAGTCCTCAACGGCATTTTCCATTTTCTAAAATTCAGAATTATCGTTTTTAAGTCCTTTACGGCAATCAGCACTAAAACATCTTTGTAGCCCCGAACTACGATTGGTCTGATCCCTACAAATGGGGTACGTAGGAAGCTCCATACTCGACCATATTTTGTTTACTTGTTTTCTTGCACTAGGGAGATCAAAATTGGGACGTCTATATCTTTGACGCAACTTACATCACAAAATGATGACTAAAGTCTCGTCAAAGAGGGGCAACTTTAGACACCCCAATTTTTACCCCTGTGTATCCCCAATGATGAAAGAAACGTTCAATGGTACCTTGGAACAGCCATCGGGACTTCAGAAAGTTTTGGACAAAAGAAAACTAGTCGTGTGGCTCACCCCCATAACCGTACGGTGCACCCTGCCACATCTCAACCGTACGGTGCATCCAATCTAGCCGCATGGTTTACCCTCTCAGCCGTACGGCTACCTCTCAAGAAATATTCATTTTTTGACACCAGAAGCATCTCATCATTTTGGGCAGAAATTTGTACTCATTCTTATTCCTTTCTTCGGCTATAAGAACGCTCCTCCTCTCCCATTCTCAACACACAATAACCCAACCCTACTCCGGCGACACGCTGGTAAATTCCTCGGTCATTTCCCGTCCGAAATTCCGTCCAAACTCCCCTAGAAACTTTAAACCCATTCCATTTCCCTCATTCGAAAACCTCCAACAAACCCTCTGTGTGTATCAAATTCATTCTCAAGAAGTCCAAGTCTAAAGTTTCGGAATTTCTCGACTGTCCAAAAATTTCCAGTAAAGGTATAAATCGTATCTCTTTAACCGGGCTCGAAACCTCGGCCTCTGAGGGGATCCCCGAGTCGAGAGTGACTCCGATAGTCATTTCTAGGCTCGGGTGGTTGAATCTTTTACAAAAAAAAAAATCAGATTTTTTTCAAATGAAAACGAGCTACTGTACTAAAATCAAAATTTTGGAAATTTTCCCAACCGGAGAACTGTACGGTCTACTTGGGTAAGCCGTGCAGCTTACCTTTGTGCCATAAAACTTCCCCTGTTTTCCCTCCGTTTGTACTCTGTTTTCCGAGTTTTTTCTGTAATCTGTTTATTACACCTACGTCCCCTTATTCTCTTGTTATTGCTATTAAGTTCTTTTTTTATTTTATTTCCGTTATGGTTTCATTATTTCTCTTTACTTATCTGTTTAATGGTCAAAGTTTTCAATAAAACGTTTTTCTAAAATCCCACAAAATCTAGTAGAGACCGGGAATATCCCGAGCAAACGGGGTGCTTTTCAACAAAACCTTCCCCGTTCGTAATCTGGCTTCCGAATCCAAGAATCTTTTTTTCGCAGACCAAATCCTTTTCTAAAACGGCACGAGAGTCATCCTTTATTTTCCAAAACGGTTTCTCGGGTACCAAAAGTTTTCCATATAAACCCCGGGTGGCGACTGTAACGACCCTGATTTTCGTAAATAAAAATTTCGTTAAATAATTTAATTATTATTTTTTTAATTTTCGGTTTATTGGAATATTTTTCTATTAAAATATTATTTAAATCTTTTAATTCGAATAAATAGAAATCTAGCCATGTATATATGCGTACGAGACCGAGTAACACATCCGTTACACTACCGTAGCACCCGGGGACCGTGGTTAATGCCTGAAACCTACCCAACCACCGCCATTACTCCATCCAACTACATCGGTACGTCATAAGGTCTAGTCACCTCGCACCTTGGAACTTGGTGTTGACCAAGTTAGAGAGAGAGAGAGAGAGAGCCACGGGGAGAGAGAGAGAGAGAGAGAGATGCCGAGAGAGAGAGAGAGAGGGATCGGTAGAGAGAGAGAGTGAGGGTGTGTGTGTGTGTCTTGTGTGCATGCACATGCATGAGTTAATGCTTTGTTCACTTGTGCAAGCAAGTGGAGGGATAGAGGAAGATTCCTAATCTAAGGTTTTGTACCCTAAACTAGTTAGAACAAGCCTTGTTATTTTTGGAGTGACCTATATATACCCACACAATACATGCATTTGTGTACAATCTACACAACCTAAACCTATTTATACCTAAACTTGTACTCCAAGTCCCATGAAACATGGCTCCTTGTTTTAAGGAGGGAATATTCCCCCTATTTCTAGCCTATTAGGGCTACTCTCTAGCTATAACTTCATTCACATGCCCATTTGTACAATATAGTTCCTAAAAACACCCCGTAACAAAGATAACCATGCAAAAACCTACACAACGAGAGGCCTAGTTTTTCCCCCACTATGTTTCCCACATTGGTTTCCATACATTGCCCATGTTTGCTTAGTTTACAAGTAGTTAGTACACTAGAACCTAGCCTAAACCTAGAAGTGCAAGTTGGAACTGCTAGTGTACTTCCCATGTGCCAATTCAATGCACATATTTACTCCTTATACATGCATGGTTCGGCCAAACATAGTGTGTGTGTGTGTGCCGTGAGTTTCAAAGAGGGAGAGAGAGGTCTCATCTTGCTATAAATAGCCACCCTTTGGTTCACTTTGGACCACATATACCCTACTTGTTTGTTTGTCTCTCTATTTCCCAACAAAACCACTACATCTACCACCTTTTAGCCACCCTATTATAGTTCTAATTAGCTACTTACTAGGTTAATTAGTGAGTAAGCTAGGTAGATTAGAAGTTCTACGCCAATGGATTTGCTTTTCGGCTTCCGGTTTACACCCGGAAAACAAGGTAGTTTACTAAACTAATCTTCTAGCTAGTTATTTCTAGAATTATTATGATGTTCTAATTAGTTTTCTAAAGTTGACTATGAAGCTTGATTGGTTTAATTAGTGCATGTATTAAGTTACTAAGCCTATTTCTTAGTGTTCAAGAAAGAGCATCTTATGTAGAAAGATTAACAAGCATGATAATGAGGTTCTAATTAGAGTAGTTCTTCATGAAATTAGAAGTGGGATTAGTAAGATTAAAGTGATTAGAAAGTAATTAGAAGATGATTAGAAGTTGATTAGAAGTGATTAGAAGTTAATTAGAAGATATGTATTTTTCTAGAAAAAAATCTATTGTTATTATGTTAGTATTTCTTGGAAGTACTAATTAATTAGTGATTAGTAAATCATTGATTATTGATCAAAATGATATTTTACAAATGGAAGGATTAATCTTGTGTAGTGAATGATTAGTTCTTACTACTATGAAAGAGCCATTATTTTATGTAAAATAGTGTAGTGATTTTTACTAAATAAAATGGAAAGAGAAATTTTAGAAAAAAAATGTTTTTTTTTAAGAAATGTTTTACTAAATAATTAGTGAGTATCTTATGGATTTTTGTGGAGGAAAAGAAGTGAATGGTTCATTTTTAGAGAGAAAGTTGTGATTTTACTAAATATGAAAATATTGTTTACACAAGTTTATTAGAAAGAAAAGTTTTTCTAGAAATATAATGTGTATTTTTTTTTGGAGAAAAATATAAATAGTTGAGTTAATGATTTGACAAGAAATTTCAAAAATAGAAAGTTGGTGTATTTATTTTAGAAAAGAGCAAGTTTACTAATTTATTTCTCTAGAAAGAAATAAAATAATTTTTGAGAGAAAAAGGGAGAAATGAGATTTTTGTGATGAGAAATAAAGTTTGGAGATATTGGAAAATATTATTTTTGGAAGAGTTAATGCATTAAAGTGTATGATTTTATGAGAAATGATTTTCTTAGAAATATTATATGAATGATTTCATGAGAAAAGATTTCTATTGGGAAATATTATTTTTGAGGAAGTTAGTGTATAAAAATGTATGATTTTATGTGGAAAATGTTATTGAGAAATATGAGTATTTTTGAAGAAAGATTATGGAATATTGCATGGGCATGATTTGAGCATGAGACATTGAGCACGTACACACAACGTTACGACACGGGATCTTAATGATTTAAATCACGGTTGATGAGAAAATAGAGATGAGAATGAAAATGAGTTTTGATAAGAGAAATGAGTTTTTTCGGGAAATGAAATGAAATGAAATGAAATGAAATGAGATGAGATTGAGATGTTGGTTGCCACCTCAAGTTCGCGGAGAGAACTTTGGAGGAATGGTTTTGATGCGGTAGTGCAGCGAGAGCGCCACTTCCAGTTCGCGGAGAGAACTAGGATGATTGGGCTAAGCGTGCACAACACACGGTGAACGGACTTTGCAAACAGGCTGTTAAGTTCGGTGATGCAAAGCGGCCGGGACTGTGTCGTGTGAGTCGCGGGGAGAACGGACCATGCAAACAGGCTGTTAAGTTCGGTGATGCACGATAATTGGGACCTCGAGCGGAAAGGTTGGTACCGTCAGCTGAGAGGAGGCTTAAACGGACCAATAACTTTCGAGTGGTGGGAGATGTATGAAATTTGAAGAAGAATGCTGAAAGAGGCACTATATGAGAAAATGATATTTTTGGGAAACTGTTGATAATTGGGTACGATTTTGAGGAAACGAACCGGAAACATGTTTTGAGAAATTTACACGTGACACTGGCTTGAGATACAGAAAGAGAAATACTGTTTTCTGCGCATGTTTACTCTGATCCGCATTGACACGCATGATGTATTGCATGGTTTACTGTTCACAAGTATTATATACTGTTTTTGAACATATTGTTCTAGAATTGCTACTTAGAAGCTTAGCATAGTGAACTACTGGGCTTTGCTCACGGTGTTGCACTCGTGTAACCCTGACATAATGCCATGATGTTGCCTTTGCGACTCGGACGTATTATGTCAGATTATCCAGATGGACAGGAACAATACTACGGGGACTAGTCCTATGGAGCAGGAAATGCTGCTGGAGTGGGGAATGAGCCGGCGCAGGGATAGACGAAGACCTAGAACCACCCCGGTTATTATTTATATAGTGATTGAGGACATTATTATTTGTATTGAAGCTTAAGGATTAAACTTAATTATGGTTTGTAATAATATTTAACGTGCCCAAATCTTAGGGGCGTTACAGCGACTCACATTTTTCCGTCTTCCTCGAGCCGCATGGATCCGACTGTCCACAATATGGAATGGAATTTGTGATATTTTATTTGGGAAGTATACACATATATTAATAATCTGGGATGCCTCTTTTTTTAAAATTTCACTTAGGCGCATCATGTTGAAAAGTAAGCTTGATTAAGAATGAAAAATATGTGGATTACTGTCGATTTGGAGGCAGGGAATATTTTTTATTGGATATGCAAGTGGGAGATTTTTGGATAAGTTATAGTGCCAGGAAGTCAAGTTTTGTAGGTGCATGGGTGATTTCATTAGATTTGGAATTTGTTTGATTCCTAGTTTGTATATGCCTATATATAGATGTATTTGTGTGTATTGTAAAGAGTGGGAAAAGAGAAAAGAAGAAAAAGATATAGAGTGGGAGAAAAAACATGGTGCGGCGCCCCATTGGGGCTTCCCCCACCACAAATGGGAGAAAAAATATTTTGTGTTTGTGAGAGCATAAGTGCTATGTAATTTTGTTACAGATTATTAAAATAGAGTGTTTGAGTGCTGTTGTATTTCTCTTATTTTCCCAACACATCATGCGTCCTAGACGTCAACTATTTGGTTAGGAGAAAAGAAAAAACAAGCAAAAGTTAGAAGCATTAGTTAACTCTCAAAAAGATAAGTTCTTTTCAAGTAAAAAAAAAAAAAAAATAGGAAGCTTGGTTAGAGAACAAGAATGAACTTAATCGAATTGGAAAACTTTTGCTAAGTGTTAAAGGCACCATTTTGAGAATTTGCCCAGGGCCTTAAAAATGCTGGGGTCGGACCTGGGTGAAGGTGCGGTGGTAGTAGTAGCGTGGAGTAAAGGTTTGAGAGGAATTTAGTTTTTTTTTTTTTTTTTGTAGCTGTAATCAAGTTTTTTGGAAGATTTGTTTGTCTAGACGAGTAATTTTGAAAAGTAAAAAATTATGATCAGAACTTAAAAAAATTCATTAAAGACAAAAGTCATCTAAATATAGACAAATTGTTTTTGATTTTTTTTTTTTCAATTTTGGCTTATATTCTAAAAGTCTTGTGATCTTCCTCGTCAAGATGAAGAAGTAATCTAAAAAAGTTTGACGCAAAATTAAAAGTTCGTAGAAGACAACAAAAAAAAAAGTAAAAAATAAAATTAGTCTGGCCTAAGCGATGACAAACAGCTTTAAAACTTATTTTAATGTTTTTAAGCTAGTAATCTTAAAAGCTATAAACAAGAATAAGAAGACAAAAAAAAGTATTATTTTCTTGAATAAGCTGTCAAATAGCTTTTTTTGCAAAATGATGCCTATATTGTCCTTAAAACTTCAGTAAAAAAAACTTTACTTAAGGATTTTTTTTAATCCATTCATGTTTTAAGAAGTTGGAATGAGCAAAAAAAAAAAAAAATACTTCAAATTTGAGCTTAAAACAATCTAGCTTTTTTTGGGTCAAATATTTTAGAAAAGCCAAATAAGTTATTATTTATAATTGTTAAAAAGCACCTTTCATTTACTTTTTTTAAGCAAATAAGCTAAGTAAGTTATATTATAATTGCTAGCAAACGGGGCCTATGTAAAGTCAAATTGTAATTCTCATGTCATTTTAACCCATTAATTCCATAATAATTACCTTTTTCATTCTTTTTTGCTTTCCCATTTTTTGTTTTCAAATTCGTGTTTTTCCGCCTTTCTCTTGGTTTCTAATTTAGACCATGCTGCGCGTAAATTAACTAGGATACCTTATTACAACGAAAAAAAAAAAGACAGAGGATAGAAAATATTATTTGAATCTATTTCTTCCACGTATTGTAGTTTTACTTAAGAGAAGCATGCAAAATATTTTTCAACTATATATATTCTAATTTGTGATTTTGCTTGTGAGAGAAAAATGAGGACCAGGGAAATGGAAGAGGGTGTTTTAGGCTAAGTTTTCGCTATGGTATTTTTAGTATCAAAAAATTGGGCTAAAGGCCAAATTTGGGGCTTTAAATGGTGTTTAGTCCAGTCTAACTTATTTTAATGCTTCCAACCATTTATGTGAAATTTTTGAGGGTTCAAGGACAACACTAGACAAAAATACCCTTAATGATAAAAAAAAAAAAAAAAAAAAAACCCGTCTATCACGCACCCCTCTCTGTACTGGTGCAAATTGTGGAACAAGTCACATGAAACATATTCATTTCGTCTTAATTTTCTCAGATTATGCCCGTTTTCAGAGATTGACGATTTCCGAGACTTGCAGTAAGGATAATTGGATTCGAAGTTGGGGAGATTTTTATCAGGTAGTTTTGTTTCCTTTAGATTGTTCGGTTCTATTGATGATGACGATTGGTCAAGTGAGGATTGTAGTCTGACTTCCGGATTCGTGAGACTCTTTCAAACTTTATTAATTATAGAGTGAGAGGTTGGGAACTTGGAATTAGTCGACGATGTCGAAGGTTTATGAGGAGTGGATGTTACAAGAGGAAGCCTCAGGATAACGTGGTAATGTCTCAAATTTCTTAAATTTTGGTGTCGACAATGTCATCAATAGTGGTAGCTCTCATAGCTACAGCTATGGTGGTTTTGCGGAATTCCGATTGTGGCCATGGTGATGCGAGAGGAAGATTTATCCAGCGGTATTGTTGAGGCTCACAAGGTATTCGATGAAATGCCAGATAGAGACATGGTTAATTGAACTGCCTTAATTTCTAGTTATTCACAGAATATAGACCTTGCGATGCGCTTGGTTTGTTCTCATTAATATTGTGGTTCACTTTGGAGCCCAACTAGTTCACCTTCTTCAGCCTTCTCAAGGCTGTTGGACCCATGCCTAGTGAAAAGGATGGAAGGCAAGTTTAAAGTTTTGTCATTTAAGTATGGTTTCGATTCAAATGTTAATGGTGGTGGTGATCTTACTACGGGCAAGAGGTGAAGGGAGCAACACATATTGGAGTTGGAAAAAAGAAAAAAAAGAGGTTGGTAGATAAATGAAAAATGGTTCTCTCTTGGCAATTCGACATAAACTTGTTTTGATAAAAAAAAACTAATATAAAACAATGGCTTTGGACCGCACTATTTTTTCAAAGACAATATTGGCTCGGAATGTGAATGTGAAGTTATTCTTGGAATCTTTAGTAATTGGCGATGACTTTGTAAATTATTGCGTTGTATACTTATATGAAGCAACATATTGTATTCCAATGTGAATGTGAAGTCGTTCATAGAATGTTTCCACAATTTTGGAGTCATTCTATCCTATGCTGAAAATATATATGGATAGAAAACTTTATTTGCCACGAGGATGTTGTTGCTTTCTTAAAAAAAGATTTACAAATTATAAATCCTCATCTCCTTTTTTTTTTATTTTTTGGGACATAATGCTTTTGCCTTTTTAAATATATTTTTTTTTTGTAGAGCTTTTTTAAACATTCACCTTATTTATTCTATAGTTCACAAACACTTTTGGTATAAAATGGATGTTAGAACATGAGACGGTTTAAATACATGGTACAAATCTACACATATTTGGTGATCTGTTGCTGTAATTTGCATGAAACAGAGGCCAGATTGCCACAGACTACCATATATGTCTGTTTCACTGGCTTGATGTAGAGTACAAATCTACACATATTTGGTAATCTGTAGCTATTAATGGCATGAAACAGAGGCCAGATTACAACAGACTACCATATATGTCAGCTTTGATGGCTTAATGCAGAGTACAGATCTACACATATTTGGTAATCTGTTGCTGTTATTGGCAGAAAATAGAGGTCAGATTGCAATAGACTATCATATATGTCTTCTTTGCTGGCATGATACAGAGTACAAATCTACACATATTTGGTAATCTGTTGCTGTTATTAGCATAAAATAGAAGTCAGATTGCAACAGACTACCATATATGTCTGCTTTGCTAGCCTGATATAGAGTACAGATCTATACATATTTGGTAATCTGTTGCTGTTATTGGCATAAAACAGATGCCAAATTACAATAGACTACCATATATGTCTGGTTTGCTGGCATAAGCACTCTAATGCACCTTTTACAATTTTCAATATAGTTATAACTATTTTTATACATTTTTTACACATTTCAACACATTTTTTTTAAATTTTAACAGAAGCCTATGAGGCTTATTTTAGCATTATTCCTTACTTAAATATTGAATTGAAGTGATTAAATATAAAAAATAACTAACAAGTGTATTTATGCTAATCAATTACCTATATAATTCCTTGAAAAATCAACATATAATGGTATTTATGTCATCAATTTTTTTGTAGAATAGAAAAAATCAACAAATAACGATATATGTGCTAATCGAGAAAAAAAATACAAAAAGGACATATTTTGTATTAACAGATAACGTTATCTGCGCAACCAAATCTAAAAAAAATGAAAAATTTATTTTCTGTGTTAGCCAAACAAGGCCCTTCCCGAGAGTCAACAGATAAGGTAATCTGCGCAACCAGATCTGAAAAAAAATGAAAAGTTCATTTTTTGTGTTAGCCAAACAAGGCCCTTCCCGGAGGGTCAACAGATAACCTTATCTGCGCTATCAGATCTGGGGAAAAAATGAAAAATTCATTATTTGTGTTAGCCAAACAAGGCCCTTGTGAGGGTATTTTTGTCACCTATTGCGCAAATGTCCTGTTTGCATTATGAAAAAAGTTGATGTCCTTATTGCATGAATAGCCCCTATATTATGTCCTCCCCAAAAACGGACCCTTTTAGTATTTTTGGTATTTTTTCACAAGTAATTTTTCTTACATAACTTCATAAAAATACTATTTAACATAAACAACACCTTATTTTGACTGCAATAGGAAGACAGTGTTTTTAGTCCAATTATTTGAAGGTCAGAGCCTCCAAACATTGCTTTAATTGATACCATTTAACTATATAAACAATGCCAATGAAAAAGATGTAAATGAGTGTAAGAAGGAAGAAATTTAGGTACATAAATCGAACATTAATCGACTAAGGATGAGAACAATGGATGCTTAATTGAAGGATTAAGAGAGAATCTATGGACTGGTGAAGAACAAGGCAAAACAGCAGGGAAGAAACCTTGACAAGAATTCGTCACCAACTAGATCAAGAATCAAGTGCAACTCCTCTCGAGAAAGATGTTTTCTCTCTCTGGAATCACTCCTTAAATCCGTCTAATTATCCTCCCCAAATCGAGTGCAACTTTGTTCACCCTCCCTAAAAGAGGGTGAACATTACCCTCTCTCCTATTGGCTAATAAGTGATTATGGGTCCACTATTAACCCTCCACTTTAACCATAGTTACAACTTAATTTCACCATCTTTCATCCTCTTTTGCAACTTCCGTGTTCCTAATTTCTCCGATTCCAATCCAGATCCATACCCAACAAGACAAGAAACCCCTCTCATCTCCATAGCTAAAAAGCTTCTATTTGGGTTTCTGTAATTCTACGCATCCCCAGTTACAAAAACAATGCAGATGGATCAAAATTTCCATCATTTGCCGATCGATTAGAAACTACTGTGAAACATGTTATTATCGGAGGGGAAGTACCGGACAAAAGACCTTGGTGGTGATAGCTCCACCCAAGTCGTTGATGCCGTCCTTGGAGCTCTAGACTGATAGAGAAGATAACTTCTTTGCTATACTTTCCTGTAGAACTGTCCATTGGTTCTTGTGTGTTTTTCTTTTTTAAAGTCAATCGCGATCATATCATTTCATCCCAACATAATCAACCAAAAATACAGGAAAGAAGCAAGTTCCGACGAATTTCAATGAGATTCAACTTTTCGAATTCGACTTCCCAGCGGTGGATTGATTTATCGATAATGGTGTGTCATAGAAATGAAGGGTTTTTTTTTTGGTAAATAATGGAGGGCTGAATTCGGTTCCATGCTTGAATATTGTGTGATCCTTTCGGTTTTCTCAGGATTTCCTCTGGTTTAACCAAGAATTTGATCTCACAAGAAACAATGGTGATGAAATTGTAATGGTGGTGGAGAACAAAATGATGGTGGGTTTCACGGTAATGATAAAGATGGGATTTGCAGGGAGGGTGAAATTTAAGTTGTAACTATGGTTAAAGGGGTGGGTTAGTAGTGAACCCCACAACCAATTATTAGCCAATAAGGAAGAGGGTAATGTTCACCCTCTTTTAGGGAGAGTGAACAAAATTGCACTCCCCAAAATGAGGGGACAATGTCCTATTTATAGGCCACTCGACCTCTCTTCCAGGCAGAGTGGACTAATAAACCGTGGACACGTGTCGCACAAATCATGCGCAAATATTCCTTTCGTACTGTCATGTCGCGGCCCTCACAACACTTGCGGTGGTCCCATGGGAGTTACTCCGTGAGTGCCTCTGCACGAACCCTTATTCCTAGCCACCAAGCCACAAAATCTCCAGTAATCCTGAGTGAGCGGAGTAGTCAAGGTCTGCCTCGGTCTTACCGTTGCCGCTACCAGGCACGGTCAAGGATTTACCTCGTCATCACCGTGTGAGCAGCACGGTCATGACCTCCGCGGTCGCGCCAATACTGCGACCAAGCCTTTAAATGGCTCCCTTCGGGTACAACCAAGTCGGTCGGGGCAAACACATCATCCAAGTCAAATCTTCTTTGGAGGGTCAACGTCTCTCTTTGTCATCCCCAAAATCTTAGGGAATCACAATCAATTCCCTCATCATCGTCCCTCGTCCGAGACTCGAATGGCGTAGGCCGTGACAATGCCATTGTTTCCGAAATGGTGGTACTTTTTTTATTTTCGTTAATCTTTACTTAACTTTATTTAAAGAAAATAAGTACCAAAATGGGTCATGCGTCCAGCGGCTGGAGGGGATTCCGGGTTAAAGGGATCATCAGGTTTGGTGGACCAATGGGTATGGGCCACGCAGAAATGGATCAGCGGTTGAAGATAGAGGCCCAGCGGGTTGAAGTCTCCTCCGGACATAGGGGTCTCGTAGGTGCAATAGTCCATCTGGGTTCTTGTCACAAGGTTATATCTGGGCTCACGATTTTCGGCCCACACGCGGTAGGGAGGCCCAGCAGCTTTAAGCCTCGCATGGTCTAAGAGGTCCAGCAAGTATTGGGTCACGCGGTTTACATGACCCCACGCAGGTCTGGCGCTCATTCAGGCTCGAGGCCCTGCGGTTGTTGCCTATGCAAGTCAAAGCCCACGCGGCTGTCCCCCATGCGATCTAGATGGGCTCCCAGGATTGAGGCCTGTGCGCGGATTGGGCCATACGGGATTAAGGGGCAACCGATAGCGACCTTTTCCTTTTATTGGGCTCGCGGTTGATAGGCCACCCCCGATTATTGGATTCATGTAGGCCACGCGGTTGTCACCCACACGGGCTAGACTCGCAACTAAAATCCTCCAATTTCGTTCCATGCGACTGAGTTCGTTGGTTTCCTTGATGCAACCCATGCAGTCCAATGGGCATTTCTTGGTTCATGCATTTTTTTTGTCTCGGTCCATTTTACATTTTGCATATCAATCTTCATTAATCAAGAAGTTTGATAATCTCTTTCCACGCATCCTTCTGAATTTCGTGCCACGTGTCCGATATATTTTTTACCCCTCTACAATGAGTAACAGAGTTAATGATTTCTTCAATGATGCCCTAATAAGGGTACCTACTAATTATAGGAGTACTCTTTCATAAAATTATCGTATTCGAGTATCCAACAAAGAAGAGAATTATGGTAAATGCACACTCCTAATGAACTCCCAAAATCCAGCATAACAAAACAAGGTATTGGAGACGGTGATGTGAGACTTATTCTACTTAGCATTTGAAATCTTGCAGGTTCAAATGTAATAAATTTTGTGCAGTTAAAAAAAAATTAGTAACAAATTTTACGATTATTAGTGGTGTGCACAATGCATCACAAGTGGCTCAACGATTAAGCTGATAGTCTGCGCATTTATTGTAAAAAAAAAAAATTTGTTTTCAAATGTACAGTTTTTAATGGTAAAATACAATAGTGCACTTCAAAATCTTCGGCATAAATCCTAAATCCTAGTCGTATTAAATTTTGGGCCACTACAATAATACACTTGAAGCTTCGGCTTGTCAAAAGTCTACTCCAAGTCTTCAACTATGCATTTTGTAGGTTCTTCTGCGTAACATAATCCATTCCAAAAAGCAAGAGAGAAAGAATGATTCGATTATGTGTTTCATTTTATTTATTTTTATTAAAAAACTTGGTGTTAATGTAATTGACAATTTTCGAATCTGGCAAAACATGAGGGCCCAAATTTTATTCTTTTCTCCATTTTGGTTTGGGCTAGATGTGTAACTAGTGTCTAGATACTTCACTCAACGGGTGAAGATATTGGTTGAAGTTGTGCCTAAAAATCAATGCCGTGCAAAGCTTGGAAGTTACACCCTCCGTCCCAATTTGTTTCGCTCGTATTGGGAAATGAAAAATTTAAGGAAACATCATGATTGCATTGACTTCTTGATAATTTTACCATTTTACCCTTTTAACAGAGTACTCATCAAAATTATGCAAAAAAAAAAGTGGGCCCAAATTCCACTTGCTGGCAAAAATTTACTCATCTGATGGAGAGAATTGTGCCGCCATTGCTTCAATACGTTTCCTTACATATCAAAATTTTAAATTTTGAATTTGATGCAAATCCCCACGGAATGGAATTAGAGAAAAAGGTGGGTCATAAGTCAATTGTACTCTGGAGCAATCTTTTAAATGTAGATTAAACGAGGGGCAAAATGGTAAAATGGACATTCAAAAATAGAAAGTTTTGAAATAAGCAAAAATTTTAGGACATCCCAAAAAGGAATAAGGACAAAACAAATTGGGACGGAGGGAGTAATTCATGGAGGTACAATCATGCATGGCATCTAGCTTTTTATAATCCATGTTGGATGTCTTAATATGTCTTGGAGTCCCTTTGAGAAAAAATTTCCAAGTCTTAATAATAAACTTTGTGGTTTAGAACTTGAAGTTTTTCTATGGCATGGAATACTCTTCAGTAATCAGAGGCTATGAATTGCCAAGCGCTACCCGTGCGCTTGAGCACCTTGTAGAGGCATTGGCTAAAAATTGGTAAGTGCTTCCTAAAGCACTTGAACAATGTGTTCTTGGTAAGCACTTTAGAAGAGCTCAAGCGCCGCTCATGCACGTTCTTCTTTTTTCCAGATTTGGGAAGCACTCGCAAAGCACTCAAGCGCATAGACACGACAAAAAGGCTACTGTGAACTACATGGATGATGATGAAACATGAATATGGACTAACCAAGATGTCAAATAGCAAAGAACAATGTTAGTACGTGCAAAACAGTTACAAATAATCAAGAAAACACCACTATAGACTATTACAGAACCAAAACAATCTGATCCCCTGTTAGGGGTTTGAGCACTCAAAGAGAGGGTTTGAACGCTCAAACCATCCTCACCTACACATGCTCATGATGATTCTGGTTCACTGGAAACATGGTTTGCACACTGTTGCTTACTTGAAAACAAAAGTTTAATGGTTTAACAAAATAGTATGGTCATGCAAACATACATTTGAAGCTTATTGATGAACCAAACATGGTCGTAAGAACAATAGGAATGAAAGCGAAACATTGGGAAGCATTTCAGAACACACAAAACATAGTAAGAGAGCTTAAATGACAAAAATGTTTGGTGTACAAGAAAACAGTTTGAGCGCTCAAAGGGAGGCTTTGAGCGCTCAAACCATCTTCATGGTTTGTGTGTTCTCATGCTTTCCTACCTTTGTTTGGATCATCAACAACATCAAGATAGCCAACAATGATGCATATATCTATGATATTCCAAAAACATTAACCAAATAGCTTGCATGAGTGAGTAATGAACCATAAACCAAGCATAGGTATGGTTTGAGCAAGAAAATGGGAGGATCAGATTGATATGAACTCCACAACAACACACACACACACTTTAACGAGCTTAAGACATGATGTAAAGCTGAAATAAAAATTTAAAAAAAAACAAAATAGAATAGTGTTTGAGCGCTCAAAGCCGTGGTTTGAGCGCTCAAATCCTATCTAAGGGATGTGAGCTTCTGTGGTTTTCAAGCCATTCTTTGGTATTTTTATAAACTTCAACCTTCTGATCATTGTTAAAGAGAATATGGTACACCTGTTTACTTCATGAAACATGATTATCCATTGCTTGACGATGATGAAACATCATTTTTATCATTGTTAAAAAGGGTATGGTACACCTGTTTACTTCATGAAACACGATTATCCATGGCTTGACGATGATGAAACATCATTTTTATGGCCTTTGGGTCCATTGATCAGTGATCAAGAGTAAAGTAGACTGTTATAAGACTATCTGAACCAGCAAAGAACCATTAATTGATGATATCTACATGGAATAGCATGAAAAACCACAAAAATCACACAATGGCCAAAACAGTTTGAGCGCTCATGTAATACCCCTAACTCGTAATCGTGCTTATGACTTGATTATGTGTTGGGTGCTAGTTAATCACGTAGATCATTAGGTTTATTGGCCTAGCTTAATGACGTGTCGGATCGCATATATGTGGCTTTATGTTATTGGATTAGACAATTGGAACATGGGGACACAAGCACATGCATACACCAAATCATTTTCCCCATTAACCTAACAAAACAAAGGGGAGGAAACCAATGTTTCTGTCATTCCAATCCACTCCACCGATTGAGAGAGAGAGAGAGAGAAAGCCAGCCATACGAAGAAGAAGAAGAAGAGGGAAACTTACTTGGAGTCGAATTGAAGCTTTACTCGGTAAATCTAACCATCCTCTATCTTAGATTTTTTGAAATACAAGTTTAATTTCATGTTTTAGTAGGGTAATTTCAAGGTTTAAACCTTAGGGTTATGGAACCCTTAGTTCATGGAGTTTTAATAGGTTTCTTGATGAACTCTTAATAAATTCTTGTTCTTCTTAAAATCAATGATAAACTTGGAATCTAACTTTATGGTTTACATGTCTGATTATGGGAATATAAGGTTCTTATGACCATGGAAACTCTTGCTCATGGAGTTTTTGGAGACTTGTTAGATGATACCTTCTGATTGGAACTTTTGAACATGAAACAGACTTGTTTTTCATGATATTATTAGAGGTACTTATAAAGCTTATAAATTTCTAATATTTTTATGGAACGTTTGTTTATGAGTATACTATTTTGTGTAAAAATTTCAGAACCAAACTTGAAGTATTGAGTTTTCTAGAATTTCTTAATCTAGCTGCAGTCAAATTCGTCACTGTGCAATCTGCACCGACACACTTTGGGAAAACAGTCATTTCTTTTAGCACGAGTATCGAAATCACACACTGTTTCTTGATTTTGAAACTAGACTCATATACCTTTCAAAGTATGCAAAGATTGTACCTTAATTTTGCTTGAGAAAAATCAGTTTTTGGTTTAGAGTTAGCTGAATTGCAGAATCTACAACTCTGTTTTTCCAGAAGGTAATTGTTTAACTTTAAACGGGGGTAGCCATGTCATCCGAACTCCATTTTTAATGTATGACCTATTATTTCGATGCTCTTAAAGTGTAATTCTTAGTGAATATGGGGTATTAGGGAGGATTATTTTAGATATTGGAATAACGATTGATGCCTAATACGTGGTTACCTTGCTTGTTACTATAGGACACTGTATGAAAGCTTGGAGTTGAGGTGAGTGACTTTAACGCATAATTTACATGGTTTTTGTGTATGTTATACATCCAAGTGCAAGAGGTAAGCTTTAACTACAAGTTTTGCTATATGATATGTACTCCATGGATACTAAATGAAAGGTGAACATGTTTGGTTATCTATTAATGGCATCCCTTACATCCCAGCTTGCTAGGGGACAGTGCTAAAAGGCTAGCAAGATGTGTTTGTGTCATTGTGGGATAATGCGACAGATGTCTAGCTTATCCGTACCGGGGACGCCCGGTGATGTGAAACAATTTGTGGTGGGATGCGCATTATAAATCTATTTTTGGAAAAGATATGAAAATCCTTGTGCATTATAAATGGCTTGTGAATTATGGGTTCTTTTTGGTATAAGTTAAATATGAATTGATTCCTCTGAAATATATTTTGAGGATATCCATGGAAAGCATGTGAACTATGTGTTAAAAACTCATACGAGCTTCGGCTTATGTAAAATATTTTTCTCACCTTTCAGGCAACAACGAGTAACAGGGTGACATGGTACCTTTTCTGTGGATATGTAGTACATGGGAAGGCTTGTAGATAAGACGTAGATAGCATGTCATAGCTCGCCTTGTACCTTTGACTTGTAATATTGTGTATAGTTTGCAAACTCTGTATATAAGCACAGCTCTGAGATGTACTCTAAGTTTGAGATCCTGATGCGAAGACACTTTGTGGTTTGGTTTATTAATACAAATTTCCGTTGTTTAAACTTGTGAGTCCCTATTAGTCATCGGTTTAAGCGGTATATATATTGTGATGTGGCCTTTGTACGGGGTAAAAACCACGTAACGCTGGATCACGTGCTTCCTTGGATCAACCCTAGATCTGCAAGACAGAGAAAGGGTTAGAGCACCTTTGCCTCTCGTTGGCAAAGGCCCTCCGATGCCTAAGTTAGTATCACGTACTTGAAAGCTCAATTCACAATGCGTATGAAAATAGGTTTCACAGCGTACCTTTTGCCATGGTTATTGCCTTGTATTTATAGGTGAAGAAGGCTTGATTTAGGCATCTCATGCCTTGGTTTCCTGTTAGCTTCAGGAATCCATCTCCCGATAGGACTTTCCTATTTGCAGCCAGTTTCCATATCCTGCTAGATCTCGTCTAGCAGGGGTCTTTCTTTCCATATGGGACTCTTTCCTATATGGGGTATACTCCCAATCACATTAGGACTTCCCCTATCAATCCCTTGCTTTACGGGATTACTCCTTATCTCATAAGGAACCGCTGTAGAATATTCTGGGATGTCTCACCGCCTTATCTGAGGCGGTGCCGAGCTTCCACGTAGCTCGGTATGACTCGTACATAACCCAGCTACTCACGCCGAGCTGAACCTATGTATCCCAGAATGCTATTTTAAGCTTTGCTCATAGCTCTGCTAGCTCGGCCATATCAGGGGCATTGCCTTGTGACCTACATCGAGCTAGCACATCCTGGTATATTTAATTTATTCAATCTTTTTAGCCTTATTCATGGCCAAACCAGCTCGGCACAGGGCTCACGTGTACCCTATATGGTGCCGAACTATTCACCCTCTCGTGGTGAAGTTGCTAGGCACGCGCTATGCCTAGTTAGTAGGGTAACCAGATTTTACCCACTCCAATTGCTCCCCAGCTCTGCCGCTACTGTTACGTATTAGTAGCGTGCAGAGCTTCAACGGTTCTCGATGTACCCTTTGCACGCCTTCCCTCCACGTGGGTGGCAACGTCATTTTCATATTAAATGTGAATGACCCTTTGGTGGCTCGGATAAGTCGAAAGGACGATTCCGCTGACGTTTCACGTACGTCACGTTCCACTTCATGGGTTTTCGGGCGGGATAATGATTTACTTCTCTCTCCCAAAAACCCCCTAAACCCAAAAACCCCTCCCCTTCTCCTTTACTTCATATTCGTCAGAAGAAAAGAAGAGAGAGAAGAGAACCTGTTTTGCCATTGTTCGACGCTTACGTTCTCTGCAACAGACCTGTCTCCGATTTTCGTCGGAAAACACCTTCTTTCTCGCCGGAAAGTATCTTTTTAGGTTCACCTCTTCACGTAAGTGACCCTCTTTGTTTTCCTTTTTTGCCCTCTCCTGTTTTTCCCCTTTTACTGTTCATCTTCTTCTTCCCTCAACTGGGTTTCAACATCGAAACCCTAGTTTTCAGTAGTAATGGGTAAGCATAGAGCTTTATTAAGTACCCCTGAGAAAATCGCGGATTTCCGTAGGACATATGAAATCCCTGCCGACGTTCGATTCCGGCTAAATGGGTCCGAGGATTTAGAAGAGGAAGGCCAGGACGAGTTTAAGATCCATATCCCCCTGATCTTCATAGTGGAGGGTGGCTTGAGGCTCCCTCTGCACCCATTTTTTAGAGAAGTCTGCTCTAGGTGCCAATTGAACCCTATGCAGCTTTGCCCCAATTTTGTTAGGGTAGTTATGGGCACCATTGCCCTAAATAGGCTGCTCGGCTTCCACCTCGACTGGTGGGATCTACATTATCTCTATAGCGTAGTTCCCACAAATGACAACAATTACTACTTCAAGGCCAGGGACCCTAATCAGAAGCTCATCACCGACCTGCCAAATTCCTCAAAAGGAGAGGCAGATGACTATCTCATAGTCACCGGCAACTGGGAGCCCAGGGATGCCGAGGGGAGGTCCATTGGCTTCGGCTGTCCTACTGCAACAGGCAGATTACGTTAGTGTTTTTTTTCTAGCTGTTTTACTTTGTATTTTTCCAAAACTTGCAGCTGATCATCCTTTCATGTTTGTTTTGCAGCGGATAATCTCAATCACGGTGGACGTTTGATACACGGCAAACTCCACTGTGAGGAGATCGCCAGGGCTCTTTACTTTGACGGCTTCGCTCCAACCCCAGTCGGTCTTGGCCGAGCTGCCCACCTGCTATTAGGTTATACTCCCTCCTACTGGGGAGGGATTCGAAGAAACGGCGAGCCACGTTCAAGGCATCCCTGGCCGCCAACTGTCCCACTGACCATCACAGGCCGACCTTCTGACCGAGAGAGGACTCGTGCTCGCAGAGGCCGAGCCAGAAGGGGATCCGCGCGCTCCCGAGCCCCATTTGATCTTCAGCAGCAGATCACTTTTGCTCATATTCAAGAGATCCCCACTGCCATTCCGATTCTCGTTCGGACTGACCAAGGGCCAAGTACATCTGGGAGAGTGGTTGAAGAGGAAGAGGAAGAAGAAGAAGAAGTTGCTGGGTTTGACCACCGCGAACTGGTTCAGTCCTTGGCTGAGCAATCCACTCTTCTTGCAGATTCAGACGACTCGCCAGGCTACTCCCCCTCTCCAACTCGAGAAGAAATGCCTATCCAGCCGATCAATCTTTTGGACGTGCTGAACCTCGGCGGGGCCTCCCGTGCCCCTCCGGTCACTCGATCCACCCAACCTGCTCAACCGTCGTCCCCTCTACTCACCGACCGCCAGAGAGAGAAAAGACCAGCGGGGAGTCCTCAGCAAGTCCAACCCCCTCCCCAGAGGAGAAGGACTGGGGACACCGGTCTACCAGTGACGGACTCTCCGCCGTTGGTGCAGCCCTGGGCCCCTCCACTTGCTCGCCCTGATGGCACCCTTGTTACTTCAGTGGATAAGATCTCTTCCACCGACGTGGCCATTGGCGTGTCCAGGGCTGCACTCCTCCCCCTCGACATGGAGAGGGAAAAGGGGAGCTCATATGACACCCTAATGAAATCCATCTTCCAGTCAAGCGTCAAGGTACAAAAAGTTTGATTGTCGTTTTGTCCTTGTATTGAGTTTGTTTCTTTACTCCTGTCTTTAGTCGTGTTCTTCTTCAATTGCAGATTATGCAGAAGGCCTCTGCTGGTTTCGACCGAGCAAAAGAGGCTGAAAAAGAACTGAAGAAGGAGCAAAAAAGGGCGGATAAAGCCGAGAAGGAAAATGCTCAGTCCTCTCAGTCTTTAAAGGAAGCCCGAGCTGAGGTGGAGGTCGTGAAGGGGGAGCTTGCTGATCTGAGGAAGAGATCGAAGGAGGTCGAGCATGGACTGAGCGATCAACTGACTGCAGCAGAGGCTAAGGCAGAGGCTGAGTACGAGCGAGCCGTGCTGGAGGTTACAGAGAACTACAAGGCACAAATGCCGGCCGTGCAGGATGCCATATGGGGGGCGGCTTGGCGGCGCTGCCTCGAGAAGCTCGGCGTCGAGGAGTCTTCCCCTCATTGGACCAACATGGAGCTGCCGAGCGAGATGGCCGCCGCGCATGCTGAAGCAGATGCCCAGGCCCAAAATGATCTTGAGAACCAGACCGAGCGTGCCTCTGAGCAAACCCAGACTAAAGATACCCGTGCCGACCCTCCTGTCCCCGAGGATGCTGTAACAATTCTGATCCCCCTCCTGCCACTGATGCCCCAAGGCTTAGTGAAGAGGCTTGATGCCTGTTTTTAGACTTACTTCTGTTTTATTTTGAATCTTTACTTTTGACCCTGCGTGGTCTGTTCGGCAATCTGTGGCCTTTTGTTTCTTTGATACTTTGGTTTTGGCCGCATGTGGCTGGTGACATTTATCCTTCAATTGTTGGCTCACTGCTTTTTCTTTGCAATATTTGTTGCCGATCTAAGTTTCTTCATACTTTAGAGTTTTCTATGCAATATTCGTTGCAAATCTAAGTTTCTTCATACTTAGAATTTATTGCTGCAATATTCGTTGCAGGGCTAAGTCTCTTCATACTTAGCAGACTAAGTTTCTTCATACTTAGAATTTATTTCTGCGATATTCGTTGCAGGGCTAAGTCTCTTCATACCTAGCAGACTAAGTTTCTTCATACTTAGAATTAATTGCTGCAATGCTTGCTGCAAACACACACACATTTCTACAGATGTACACATTCTCTCTCTGCTCCCCAATAGGAATCCAAATTTTGAAATTTCGGTTCATATTAGTCAAAATCAAGATAAAAATGTCAAGAAAAATCTGATTGACTAACGTTGGCGATTTTACTCGTAATCCCAAATAAAAAAACAAATGCCAATTTATTCATATTTTCTAACAGAAATGTGATCGTATTCGTAACCACATAAGCAAATTACTGAAAAAACTTCCTAAGGTTCTGGACATTCCATGGTCGTGGAACTGGGTCTCCATCCAGGTCGGCCAAACGATAGGCCCCAATACCAGCGATCCCCACGATTTTGTATGGGCCCTCCCAGTTCGGTCCAAGTTTTCCATCAGTGGATATTTTGGTGTTGGCCAATACTTTCCTCAGGACTAGATCGCCGACCTTGAATTCTCTTGGCTGCACCTTCTTGTTGTAGCTCCTTCGTAGCTGTTCTTGGTATGCTGCTAAGGTGATGAGTGCACGTTCTCGTTTTTCCTCAGCGAGATCTAGTTGCTCGGCCAGGGCTTTATCGTTGCCCCCTGACTCCACAAGAGTAGTGCGGATGGTTGGCAAACCAACCTCTAGGGGAATCACTGCCTCTGTTCCGTATGCCAAGGAGTACGGCGTCTCTCCCGTAGATCGCCGTGGGGTGGTCCTGTAAGCCCAAAGCACGGCTGGAAGCTCATCTGGCCATTTTCCCTTCTTCTTTTCCAACCTCTTCTTGAGACTCTTCAGGATAGTCTTGTTGGAGGCTTCTGCCTGGCCATTACTCTGCGGGTAGGCAGGGGTCGAGTAATAATTTCTGATGCCGTACTGAGCACAGAAGGCCTTGAACTTTTTGCCGAACTGGGACCCGTTATCTGAGATAATAGAGTAGGGCACTCCAAACCTTGTGATTATCTTATTCCACACAAATCTTTCCACCATAGCTTCTGTGATTTTAGCAAGAGATTCCCCCTCTATCCACTTGGTGAAGTAGTCAGTGCCAATGAGTAGGAATTTTCGTTTCCCTGTTGCCATAGGGAGAGGACCCACGATATCCAATCCCCATTGGGCAAATGGCCACGGACTGGTTAGAGGCAATAGATCCTCTGCTGGAGCTCGGATGAGGGGGGAAAACTTCTGACATTTTTCACATGTCTTGACAAAGGCCTTTGCATCCTCTTGCATGTATGGCCACCAGTACCCCTGGGATATTGCTCGGTGGGCTATGGATCTCCCACCAGTGTGTCCCCCACAAGTTCCATCGTGGATTTCATGGAGAAACTTTTGAACAAGGGCTGGGTGTACACATAATAAATATGGGCCAAGGAAAGACTTTCTGTAAAGCTTACCTTCTGGAGAGAGCCAAAAACGTACTGACTTGGTTTTGACTTTGTGTGCTTCCCTCTTATCCTCTGGCAAAGCCCCATCTCGTAGGCATGCCACTATTGGGTCCATCCAGCTCGGCCCAAGCTCTGTTTCCATTACGATTTCCACGGCTCGGCCAATACTTGGTTCGCCCAGATAGTCTACTGTAATTGTGCGGCGATACTCCGTCTTGACCGCTGACCCAAGACAGGCCAGTGAGTCCGCATGTGCATTCTATCCCGAGCTGATCTGCTGGATATGGATCCTATCAAATTTGTCTAGCAAATCCTTGGCTGCTTCTGAGTACGCAGCCATCTTTTCGCTTTTCGTAGCGTATTCTCCTGAAAGTTGGTTAACAACTAGTTGGGAATCACAAAATATTCGTAATTTATGTACCTTGAGCTTTAGAGCACTTCTCAGTCCAGCTAGCAGTGCCTCATATTCTGCTACATTGTTTGTGGCACTAAATCCCAGCCGTAGTGCATGCTCCAGGATCAGTCCTTCTGGAGAGAAAAGCACAACCCCTGCTCCAGATCCTTTGTTGCAAGCTGACCCATCAACGTAAAGCCTCCATTCGTCTGGATCCAGGTCGGCCATTCTCGTTGGTGGCTCAGGATTACTGACTTGCTCCTTCTCGTGGAGACCTGGTGGTGGTGGGGCCACTGTCGGAGCGAATTCTGCTATGAAATCAGCTAAAACCTGCCCCTTGATTGCTGTTCTGGGCTGATAATCGAGGTCGAACTGACTTAGTTCTATTGACCACTTGGAGATTCTGCCAGAGAAATCTGCTTTCCTGAGCAAGGCCCTTAGTGGGTATTCCGTGAATACGGTGATGGGATGTTGCAAGAAGTAGTGGGGCAGCTTTCTTGATGCAACAATGAGAGCATATACCAGTTTTTCCAGTGGTAGGTAACGTGTCTCAGCTTCTAACAATGTCTTGCTCACGAAATAGATTGGAGCCTGCTCCGTCCCCTTTATTCGTAGGAGGACCGAGCTGACCGCATGATCAGATACCGCTAAGTATAGTATCAACCGCTCCCCAGCTTCTGGAGTAGAGAGCAAGGGTGGTGATGATAAGTAGCTTTTTAACTCCTGGAAAGCCCGTTCCTGTTCGGCTCCCCACTCGTATCCGTCTCTCTTCTTCAGAAGTTGAAAGAAAGGTCTGCAGCGGTCTGAGGATTTGCTGATGAAGCGATTGAGTGCCGCTGCCATTCCTGTTAGCCTTTGGACCTCCTTCGTGGTCTTTGGGCTTTGAAGGCCTTGCAGAGCCGTGATTTGATCTGGGTTGGCTTCAATCCCTCTTTTAGTCACTAAGTGCCCGAGAAATTTCCCCGAGCTGACTCCAAAGGCACACTTGGAAGCGTTTAACTTTAGCTTGAATTTCCTCAAAATGTTGAAAGTTACCTTTAGGTCAGCTAGGTGATCAGGCTTCAACTTGCTCTTGACTACCATGTCGTCGATGTAGACCTCCATAGCTTTGCCGAGCTGTTCCTTGAACATTTTGGTCACCAATCTTTGATAGGTTGCTCCAGCATTCCTCAGCCTAAACGGCATAACCTTATAGCAGTAGAGCCCTCTGGGGAGATAAAGGACGTCTTTTCCTGATCGGGCTCGTACATAGCTATTTGATGGTATCCTCGATATGCGTCAAGGAAACTCATCCTTTCATAGCCTGATGTAGCATCTACCAATTGATCAATTCTGGGGAGTGGAAAGCTATCCTTGGGACACGCTTTGTTGAGGCTTGTGAAGTCCACACATACCCTCCACTTTCCGTTCTTCTTCTTGACCACCACAGTGTTGGCCAACCAATCTGGATAGCTCACCTCACGTATGGCATCCGCTTCTAGTAGCCGCTCTACCTCTTCGATCACAGCGTCTGCGTGCTGTGGTGCCGACCTCCTTGCCTTCTGCACAACTGGCTTGTGCTGTGGGTCCACGTTCAGGTGGTGGCATATGATTTCAGGATCTATCCCAGGCATCTCTTGGGGGGTCCAAGCGAATACATCGATGTGGTCTTTAAGGAAGGCGACCAAATCTCTTTCCTCCAGCTCGAGGAGGGTCTCGCCGATCAGGAAATACCTTTCTTCATCGTCCTCTTGAATTTGTACCCTCTTCAACCCTTCCACCATCTTCTTAGTGGGATCACCTCCAACGTCTTCTAAGGTTGGTTGGTCTAGAACCTCAACCGTTTGTACCAGCTCGGCCCTTGGTGACTTCCTCAAAACCATATTGAAACATAGGTCGGCCACCTTTTGGTCGCCTCTAATGCATTCGATGCCATCTGCCCCAGGGTACTTGATCTTCTGATGGTAAGTTGAAGAAACTGCCCTCATCTTGTGCATCCAAGTTCTTCCTATAATCACGTTATAGGAAGAAGGGATGTCTACCACAAGGAAGTCTGTGCTCAGAACCACTAATCCAGCTCGGACGGGCAGTGTGACCTTTCCCATAGGCCATACTGTCTGTGCACTAAAGCCGACCAATGGAACCAGACACTTTTGCAATGAACTTAGAGGGAGCTCCATCCTCTTGAAAGTATTGTAATACATGATCTCTGTGCTGGCCCCTTGGTCAACAAGAATCTTCTCCACGTCGTATTCCCCTATTCGTAGGGTGATTACAAGTGCGTCATTATGGGGTACTGATACCCCTTCCAGATCATCATCAGTGAAGGTGATTGGGGTCTCCATGATCCCTTCCGCCCTTGGCCTCTTCATGCCGAGCTTCATGACTTGTTTTGCCTGTCCGTTGACCCTCTGGATATGTCTTATCTCGTTGTTTGTGTAAGGGGCAACTAATCCATGTATCATATGGATTGTTCCCTTTGGACCTTTCTCGTAGTCCACCTCCTCTACCAGCTCGGCATCATTCTTGACATCAGCCAGGAATTCTTTGAGATGGCCCTCTGCCACCTTCTCATCCAGGAATTTCTTATATTCCACACAGTCCTCAGTCATGTGTCCCCAATCTCGGTGATAGCTGCAGTGTTGGTTAGTGGCTCTTCTCTTTTCTGGGTTCCCAGTCATCTTTGGGGGCCTTCTGAACCACTGTTCGTTCTTGATTCTGTACAACATCTTGTAGATGGGGATGTTGAAAGTTGCCATAACACTGAAGTATGACTTGGGATCTGGGTCGGCTTTCTCCTTCCTTTGCTGAGTGTAATCTTTCCTTCCTGTTGTGAAATCCTTTTTGTATACCCTTGATTCCACAATCTTCTTTTCTGGAAGCTGAGGTTGCCCTGCCACAATCCTTCCTCCAGCTTGCAGGATGTCATCCTCCACCCGTGCATGCTCCTGGATTCTTTCCATGAGTTTGGCCACCGTTTTCACTGGATGCATAGTAAGTGATTCCCGTAACTTACTATGCATGGGCAAGCTCGTCTTGAATGTCGCCAGAGCATACTCCTCACTGCAATTTTCAATCTCGTTGAAAGTCTCCCAATAACGTTTGGAGTATTGCCGCAGTGTCTCGTCGTCCTTCTGTCTCATAGAAGTCAATGCATCAAAAGTCTTGGGAGCTGCTCGGCTTGTTAAGAACCGGGCAGTGAATTCTTCAGCTAATTGAGCCCAGCATAGGATTGATCCCTCTGGGAGTTTGTGGTACCAACTCAGAGCCACCTTTCCCAGGCTAGAGGGGAACATTTTGCATAACAAAGCGTCATCTCGCTCGTGCATGAACATGGCCTGTTGATAGTGTTGGATGTGGGCCACAGGATCTGTGCTGGTCTCGTAGGGGATGAATGCTGAATGTTTCACCCTGCTTGGCGTCTTCTCCGTACGGATCCAATGGGCCAATGGTGACTTAGAAATTTGGCCTAGGGCTTCTTTAGCTGCTTCTCGTGCAGTTTTAGGGCTTTCCTCAGCTCGGCCAGCGTCCCCTCTCCTCGTGTGCCGCTCGGGAATATGCTCATTGGATCCAGATCTCTCGTATCTATCCCTAGTATGCTTCCTTCTTTCTCTCTTTTCCACAGAAGCACTCCTGTCTCTCCTTTTTCGTGGAGAGGCAGCTCGGTCGGTGGAGGCCCTGTTGTGGTGACGATCTCTTCCCTTTTCCTCATAATGCACGGATCTCGTCCGTGAACGTAAGTCTTTCTCTTTTTCCTGGAGTTGTTTCTTCAGGTCCTGAATCTCTCGTTCCCGTCGAGTGACTTCACAGGCCAATTCTTCTGCCTCTTGCTCTTTTCTGTCAAGGCTATCTTCCCTCTCTCGATTCCTTGTGTGCCTGTGACCATCCCTTCTTGGGGGGCTTCTGTCCCGTTCACGTTGGGTGGAGGCCTCCCCACCTCTTGGTGGTGTTTTTGAGTGTCTCGCCCTTGGAGAACCATGGCGTATTAGGTGTGTACCCCTGAATTTTGGAATCTCAGGGATACTCCCTATGTCAAACCTCTTTGTTGCTGGTTTTTTCTGTGGTGCTTTTAGTACTGTGGGGGTTTTTTCCACCCTTGAGCCCTTTCTTGTGGTGTACACCAACGTGGTCCCACCATCGTCCTCCACCTCTTGCCTCCGTGGGGTGCACAAAAGGGGTTCTGAAAGCACCATTGTCGATCTTTTATTGGAGGGAGATGAACTTTTTGTAAGAATTTCCCACAGACGGCGCCAATTGTACGGGGTAAAAACCACGTAACGCTGGATCACGTGCTTCCTTGGATCAACCCTAGATCTGCAAGACAGAGAAAGGGTTAGAGCACCTTTGCCTCTCGTTGGCAAAGGCCCTCCGATGCCTAAGTTAGTATCACGTACTTGAAAGCTCAATTCACAATGCGTATGAAAATAGGTTTCACAGCGTACCTTTTGCCATGGTTATTGCCTTGTATTTATAGGTGAAGAAGGCTTGATTTAGGCATCTCATGCCTTGGTTTCCTGTTAGCTTCAGGAATCCATCTCCCGATAGGACTTTCCTATTTGCAGCCAGTTTCCATATCCTGCTAGATCTCGTCTAGCAGGGGTCTTTCTTTCCATATGGGACTCTTTCCTATATGGGGTATACTCCCAATCACATTAGGACTTCCCCTATCAATCCCTTGCTTTACGGGATTACTCCTTATCTCATAAGGAACCGCTGTAGAATATTCTGGGATGTCTCACCGCCTTATCTGAGGCGGTGCCGAGCTTCCACGTAGCTCGGTATGACTCGTACATAACCCAGCTACTCACGCCGAGCTGAACCTATGTATCCCAGAATGCTATTTTAAGCTTTGCTCATAGCTCTGCTAGCTCGGCCATATCAGGGGCATTGCCTTGTGACCTACATCGAGCTAGCACATCCTGGTATATTTAATTTATTCAATCTTTTTAGCCTTATTCATGGCCAAACCAGCTCGGCACAGGGCTCACGTGTACCCTATATGGTGCCGAACTATTCACCCTCTCGTGGTGAAGTTGCTAGGCACGCGCTATGCCTAGTTAGTAGGGTAACCAGATTTTACCCACTCCAGCCTTGGTGAGAGTTCACCGACGTTTTGTTGTGCCTAACACCTATAGGGACGGGTTTGGGGCGTGACAGCTCAAACCATTTTGGTTTGATATTTTCAAAGCTTGTTTTTCTTGATATGTAGGGCCTTGTGAGCTCATAAAAAGTATGTAGAACCCTCATGAACTCACTGGTCTCCCTCAGGATGCCCAACCCTCAACACTTCACATGGTGTACTACCTTTTAAACTTTGATCAAGGCTTGATCTTGATGTTTTGGTGGATGGTTGAGTAATGGCTTAGAAAATGGGCTTGAAAGGTGACGTTTTGGATAGAGTAGTGACAATGTGGGTCTGATTAAGTGATGGATTGAGTAAGCAAGGGTGTATTTGGGTCTAGGTGTGGATGATCAAGTGGGTTTTCTTCATTGTGAGTGATTGAGTTTGGGTTGGATGATGATTATGGAAGGGAGGGACCGGAAATGGGTTTTTAGAATGAGAGAATGAGGTTGATCAGTTGGTAACCCCTGAATAAGGGGTGGAGGGTGGTTTTTATAGAGAGAGAAATGGGAGGGAAATGGGTTTTAATTTAAAAATAGGTTTTAGGCTTAATAGGGGGCAAATTAGGGGCCAAAATACATTTATCATGATTAGATGCTCTGCAAAAAGCTGACTGGACAGGGTTTGAGCGCTCAAAGGGTGACGTCATGGTTTAAGCACTCAAACCAGGGGTTTGAGGGCTCAATGGGCTTTAAGCACAGTGGGTTGGGTTGGTTTATTTTGGTAGTTTGAAGGGTATTTTGGTCTTTTGGGTTGGTTAGGGTTGTTTGAAAAGGGTTTGTGAGGGTTTTGGGTGATTTGGTGAGTTCAAGCCTTGTTCTTAACTTCGAGGTATGCACGATTGGTCTATTTCATCATTGGGAATGCTTGAGAAGTTTCCCAGGTCAAAATCGGGGTGTCTACAGTGTTAGAAGAGGCTTGTGGGTAATTTCAATTTCATTATCTTTTGTAAACCTTTTATTTATAGAAATATATAAGGTGTCTGAACCCTAAGTAGTTTTCACATAATTCTCTTGTCATGTCTCCTTAGTTTAATTTATTATCTTGAGAATTTTGAATTGTGTAAATTAGTATGGCATTTGGGTGATTGGATTTCTCTTTATCAGTTTAATTTTTTGAATTGTCGTCTTATTCACCCCCTATAGGACTCTTTAGTGCATTTGAATATGTTCAGTTTTTTTAGGAAGAGAGAGAAAATTCGTTAATAATAATGGGCATCACTACTGTACTACCGCCATTACATAAATAAAAAAAATTTAGGTGACAAGTGAAGACCAAAATGAAAATAATCTGTCACTAATTATCTTCTGGCCTATGGAATAGAGCACAATGTTATAGATCCACTACGCACTAACCATGTTATCGCCAGAAGACAAAGAGGCGCCGACGACAAGCAAAAGCCAACAATAGGTCTAAGGAACAGAACATAGTGCATGTGTAAAACAAAAGATACATCATAAACAAAAAAAAACACGAAAACAAAAACTAAATGGTGTGCATCCAAACAAAAACCACAACCAAAAAAAGAAACACCACCGGTCTCGAGCAAGGCACAAAGCAACCAGCCATGGGACACCTCATCACAAACCTATCAAACAACAACCTAGCCAAACGAAACCTTGCATCAAACAGGCTATAAGAAAACCTCAAAGAAAAATCGTCAAACATGCATGCACGTAATAGACTCGAGAAAAAGAGAGCCCATCAGATCAGGCGGTGAAGGAAGAAATGAAATGGGGAGCCAGGTCCGACGGTAAAATGGGAGAAAAGAAAACAGAGTCCCGATCGGACGGGGAGGGGAAAGGCGAAACGGGGGGCCGATCGGATTGACAAACCAACCGACCTGATTGGGGGTAGGGAGATCAGAAGGGGGGAGCCAATCGGCTGGGTAAGGGAAAAGGTTGTTGCCGCTAGACGGTGATGGAGTTAATCGAAGTGGGAGGTCGAGCAAACATCCAATCGAAAAAAGGGAAACATGAATGCACACATTCGATCAATGGGTGGATGAATCACCGAAGAAGAGCAGAGTCGTCGACGACAAATCATCGAAGAGGAGCAGAGAAAGGTCACTAAACGTTGAAGCATGGCCAGATAAGACAAATCAGTCTAACATATCAGACAATAACTTGCTCAGATCCGAAGAGAAACTCACATGGAGGGTAACGAAGAGATGTTTATTGAAGAGAAGAGATAAGGGGAGAAGGTGGCAGCCTCTCTCTCTCTCTCTCTCTCTCTCTCTCTCTAAAGCCTCAAGGTACTTACTTTTGACCTATATTGTTATTTTGAATATTTTCACTTGGTAAGGCTATAAATCATAGTTTTTGTCCATTTTTAAGGACTTTTGTGGTCTGCAACTCTGTGCGCATGAGAATAAAAAGAAAAGATCAATTTGGACTACTGTAAGGGAGAGAATTTTGTGCCCTGGGTACTCCACATGGTACCCAACCGACACCAAAAATCTTCTTGCCAAAATGGACTCTAGTGGATCCTTTGGCCTAGAGTAGACCATGAACTCCTTCAAAAAAACTAGAGAAAAGTTCAAGTTCAACCCTCAACGAAATTTAAAAAAAAAAAGATAATTCTTGGAGATAACCAAATAAATCCTTTTTTTAGGTAGAGTAAGAACTACTATGACAGCTTTTCACCAATAATTTATTTGCGCTTCTCTGACATTTGACCATCCGATCAATTTATCTTCAGTGTATCATTCATTTGATATGGATGTGTTATTCGTCTCGCTCGTGTGCAATAAGTATTTTTCCAGTTGTATTAAATGCATATGGTGGGTTGTAATATCAATCATCAATGAATTTCTTACTCATCCTTTAAAAAAAAAATCTTACATTCAATTTAGTTCTCAATTCTGCCAAATTAAATAGTTCAAATAAACAAGAAAAAATACCCTCAGATTCTTGAAAATCAAATAGTTTTTCGCTCATGTCTCTTCCAAAATTCGATATGTATTTTGTTTTACACACACACACTCGTATATATATATATATATATATATATATATATATATATATATATATATATATATATATATATATATATAATATTATTACACTAATAATATTATTATACTATGTAATATTAATATTAATATTATGATATTAGTGTTAATATTAATATTATTAATATTATAATATTAATAATATTATACTATATACTAATATTAATAGTATAGTATATTAGTAATATTATTAATAATATCATTATATAATATCAATATTAATATTAATATTAATATTAATAATATTAATATTAATATTAATATTATATCATAATATTATAATATCAATATTATAATATCAATATTACTAATAATATTAATATTAATTAGTAATATTAATTAGTTAATAATATCATATTAATATTAATATTATCTGTAACTTTATTATTAATATTAATATATTAATATTATTCACCGACTATTAGTAATATTATATTAATAATATTATTAATATTAATAATATTAATATTAATATTATACTAATATTAGTAATATTATATTACTCTAATATTATTAGTATAACATTACTAATAATATTAATAATAATATTATATTACTCTAATATTATTGACTAATATTAATTATTAATACTAATATAATATTATTAATATTATAATAATATTTATAATATTAATAATTAATATTATACTAATATTAATATTAGTAATATACTAAATTAATATTAATATACTATTATTTCATATATTAATAAATTAGTATAATATTAATATTAATAATATTAATATTAATATTAATATTAATAATATTATATTAATCTAATATTATTGACTAATATTAATTATTAATATTAGTATTAATAATTAATATTATATTATTATTATTATTATTATATTTATAATATTAATAATTAATATTATACTAATATTAATATTAATATTATACTAAATTAATATTAATATACTATTATTTAATATTATTATATCAATATTAATATTAATAATATTATTAGTTATAATAATATTAATATTATTAATATACTAATATTATAAATTAGTCTATAATAGTATATTAATATTACTAATATATTAATAGTAATATAATATTAATATTATTAATATTAGTTGATATCATAATATACTAATATTAACATTATAATATTATTAGTAATATTATTAATATTATTAATATTATTATAATTATCATAATATTAATAATATCATGGGTATTATATTAATAATATTATACTAATATTATTCTAATAGCCGTTCACTAGTAATAATAATAATATTAATATTATAATATTAATATTATAGTATATTGATATTATCATATTAATAGTATAATATTAATATACTTATTATTATTAATATTTGTAACGCCCCGCATTTTTGGGATACGTTATGGATTAATATTACAATTTAAAGTCGGTCTTAAACAGTAATAATAATAACCAAAAATACATATAGATGATCTATCCTTCACAGATTACAAAAAAGTAGACTGGGTGGGCTCTATGACTCCGCAAATCTCTCCGCCTGGTGGATCTCCATCTCGGCAGCTCCTCCGGCTCCGTGTTCTCCGTAGAGGTCCACCTGTCCATTGTGATAATCTAGCATAATACGTCAGAGTCGCGAAGCAACATCGTGGTATTATGCCAGGGCAACACCGTGAGCGAGGACGCTCAATAGATACCTTACCCCAATCTTAAACTAGCAATTCTAGAACAATATTGTAGGTGGCAGGTAAATAGTTGAAAATCATTTATCAAAACAGTAAGTTCATGCGTGTCAATGCATCAATATCAAATCAGATCAAATCAGAGTGCAGCTTTAATAAAATCAGTATCTCGTTTCTTTTAAGAAAAATCAGAGTATAGTATCAATATCTCGTATCACTTTCTCTTAACAGCATCCTTCTTCCAATTTTAACCATGTCAACATCTCACATCTCTCGAAAGTTATTGGCCCATTCTACAACCCCGTTCTAACGGTCACCAACCTTTCCGTTCGAAGGTTCGGCCACCCATAAACTGACTCCTGCAGTATGAGTTCCGCTAACTCCGCGTCACACACGACACAGTCCCGGTTTTCTTATAGCACCGAACTTAACAGCCTGTTTATAAGATCCGTTTACTATGTGTTGTACTGAGTAAGTTCTGCCCGTCAAATTCACCCGCGGAATTTGAGGAGAACTATAAACAGCACTACCGTATAGTTCCATTGAGCTTTGACCACCAGTTCACCCCGGGGAACTGAGGCAGGACTCCAATGGCAGTATTTTAATTACAGCATCATTTTCATTCTCATCTCTATTTCTTCTTGTAAAAACAATCGATCATTTTCTTGAAAAAAGTATCGTGTCGTACCGTCTCGAAAAACATGCACATGCCATATTACATAAAAATCGTCCGTTTAGAAATCGTTTCAAGATAAACTTTTCGTTTAAAAATATTTCATGATAACCGTGTTACTTTAGGTATAAAATCTCATTGGTGACTTTCTTTAGACAAATGAGATAACCAG
Source organism: Vaccinium darrowii (assembly GCA_020921065.1). NCBI lineage: Eukaryota > Viridiplantae > Streptophyta > Magnoliopsida > Ericales > Ericaceae > Vaccinium > Vaccinium darrowii. The sequence goes on along the minus strand of CM037151.1, from coordinate 17,344,244 downwards.
GAGAGTCCCAGGCTGGATGGCCGCACGAATGCAGTTACTGGCACCATTCCTTTCTTAGACAGCGCTAGGCATATCTTTTTTGACAGACCCTCAAGGGTGTTAGCCTTGGGTTAATCTCAACAGTCCAAGTACAGTCAAAACATTTTGAAGTCGCTTTAAGAAAAGTTTAGTCGGCTATTTTCAAAAAATCAATTGGGCAGCATAGCGGCGTAAATTTGAAAAGTCGATTTTCATTCAGGCATTATAACTGGATATTTTAGGTTTCAAAAAGTCCATCGGGCATTATAACGGTGCATTTTGATAAGTCAATTTCAAATCGTGCATAGTAATGACTAAGTGTGTTTTTCAAAGTCTAATTGTTCATAAAATTACTAATCACCAACATAATCACATTTGATCATAATTAAGCACGTTTGAGCAAAATAATAACATAATTAATAGGAACTAGTAAATACTAATCTAAGGTTAAGATAAAGTATCTACCTTAATTCCGATGATTAGTCGGAAGCCGATTAGCTAGTTGAATTCCGGCGGCGTAACGACTAGTCGACCTTTGCTCGAACACTTTCTAGCTAACTTATTTTACCTTTCTAAGATCTAGGGGTGGTGGAGTGTGGTGGTTTAGGATGAGTTTCAAGAAGAACACTCAAGAACTCATTAAAGAACACTAGAAAGCACAAAGTGGAGAAGTTGGGAGATTTTGGTGTGAGAAATGAAGTAAGGTGAGTGAGTTATTTATAGAAGATTGTAATTGGGTAAGTAGCCTACCTTGTTAAGTAGTCAAATTTTCTTTCTTCTCATTAATTCAAAAAAATACAAATTAGGTTTAGTAAAGTCAAAATTGGTAGGAAGACAAAATTGAGCACATGTCTAATTAGAGTTTTAAATAGGCTAAGGCTAGTCAAAATAGGACAAAATAGGAGTTGAGAAAATTAGTAGGTCTTCCGGATGCGATGTAGTGAAATACCCGGTGTGCACGCGTTGATTTTACGGCGCGGAAAAATAAATAAAAGGAAATAAACAAACTAGATCTAGTTTCATTCAAATTACTTAAACTAAATAATAAATTATTTTATTTAGCGATATTAAAAAAAAGTAATCGAATTAATAAATCGAAATTTTTACTTACGAAATTTCGGGTTATTACAATATTAATAATATTATTATTACATAATATTATAAATATTATAATATTAGTACATGTCTACAACTTTTGTTTAGAAACGTAAGCCTAAAAACGACTGTAACTATGAGCAAAGTGGCTGTATAATGGGTACGTGATATGGACGAAAAATGAAAATGGGTAGGTGCCTTCTTCCTTCTTCTTTCTTCCCCTTTCTCCTTCTTTTCTCTTCTTCTCTTCTCTTCTTCTTCCTTCTCTGATTTCTTTCCCAGATAATAAAAGGGAAGGAGGGAACAAGGGGACAAAGGGGCACATGGGAGGGAGTTGGAAAGTAGGAGATAAAGAAAATAAAGAAAAAATATTACTAATATACTATACTATTAATATTAGTATATAGTATAATATTACTAATATTAGTATAATATTAATATTAATAATAATAATTACTGTTAGAAAAATAATTGATTTTGATTATGTTTTTTATGACAAAATTGATTTCTTAAATTCTGTGATAAATTTAATTTTCTAAATTAATGAAATTTTCTACTTGGCAAAATTAGTGCTTCGGTACAAATATGAAATATCTTTTATAAATACATATGTCCAGCTCCAAGTTATATAAATTTCATTATTAGCTCTTGGAACATATATGCAATAGATGTACCACTTGTACCAAATCATTTTTGCTATGATTGAAACTTCCTGCAAAACCTTGTTTCTACGTGGGGCTAATAAAATAAACTTTTCCAATTGAAAAGTGTGTTTCATTCTTTGTCTCAGACAAGAAACACTTTAGTATCCCAATGTTGACCATTCAACATTCATTCTTATGCCATGAAAGCTAGAAAATTGTTTTTAACTAGACATCTTTTGCAGCAATTGTTGTCTTCGATGACAACCAACGTAGGAAATCAGCTGCTGTTGATCAGAAATCTATACAGCTCAACGGAAAAATTGCAACGTTCATATTTCTAACAGTCAAAATAGCTCATGCTATAAATTGAAGAAATTCTGCAGATGAAAGCAGTTGAAGCAATACTAGAGCAACATCAAATACACAGAGCAATTTTCATACTCTCACACAGATCATTTTCATATTATTAATTTGAGAGCTTTGTGAGCAAATTTGTATATCTACTCTTTGAGAGAGATTTATTTTTCCACACTACAAATTCTTGTCAATGTTGTATTGAGAGTTAGAAAAATTCTCAGTGTGCTACTACAGAACTGGGTTTTGTTCTGTGAGTAATTTTAGAATTTGGGAGATAAACTCTAGCGGTTCGGCTAACTCCTCGGGAAAGTTAGCGTTGCGGTTGTAAGGTTTAATCAGCACCAGAAGCTGGTTGTTGGATTAGTAAAACAGCGACTCCTTAGGCCAGTGGACTAGGCTGAGCAGTGGACAAAGCTCAGACCGAACCATTATATATCTCTGCGTGATATCTCTCTCCCTTAACTCCTTTATATTTTGTCTGTGCAAATTATTTATTTATTTGCTTTGTCTAGTAATTTTTTTATTTGGGCGTTATTATTAGCAACCCTATTCACCCCCCCCCCCCCCCCCTCTAGGTTGCCTCTTGGGTAACAATTACTGTACAAGATAATATCAGATTAAAGATAAGATAACGTCGGGTACTGCTCTGGGCCCCATCGACACGTCTGTTCTTATCTAAAATCTTAAATACGTCATTGGTGACGTCATACCAAATTATTGGTGTCCTTTGCCCTTCTTCATTTGCTCAGTAAGTAACTGAGTAATTCCATCCCAATAATCAGCTAGGGAAGCACCATTTGGGTCTTCGTCTTCATAGCGATCCTGCGATTCACCGGCTAGACAGGTGAATGGATTATCATCTTCAGCTGATTTTGCTGACGTCATGGACTCATCATCACCTGAAGGCTTGAATGTCTCAAATAATTGATTATCAACTAATATTAATAATATTAATATTATATTATTATTAATATATTAGTAATATTAATATACTATTATAGACTAATTTATAATATTAGTATATTAATAATATTAATAATATTAATATTATTATAACTAATAATATTATTAATATTAATATTGATATAATAATATTAAATAATAGTATATTAATATTAATTTAGTATATTACTAATATTAATATTAGTATAATATTAATTATTATTATTATAATATTAATAATATAATATTAATTATTAATAGTATTAATAATTAATATTAGTCAATAATATTAGAGTAATATAATATTAATATTAATATTAGTAATATTATTCTTAATATTAATAATATATTAATATTAGTAATATTATTATTAATATTAATAATATATTATTAATATTAATATTAATATTAGTTTATGGTAATATTAGTGTTAATATTAATATTAATTGTAATGATCCGGATTTTTAAATAATCTTTTTATTCATAAAATTTTATTTCATATAATTAGGACATTATATTCATATATTAACGCTCTCGTAAATTTCCTACGCGTCTAGAGGTGCGAGTGCATGAGTGAGTATTGTGTGCGTGGTGCACCTAAGTATCTAAACCCCCCCTTCAATGCATTTTGTTTGCTCTTACGTATTGCTCTTCAGCCAACTATCCTAATAAACTAGGCAAACCATTGTTGACTTGCCAATTGAATTCCTCCCCCCATTGTTGACTTGCCAATTGAATTCCTCCCATCATTAAACCATATATATGTATGATATTGTATAGATAATTAATACCCATCTACCCAACCACTTTATGGCATCAAATTTCAATGTCTGCAAAGAAAATAAGTGAACTTATTTACTGCCATTGTCGGAAGAGCAGAGAGGAAGAAGAAAGGTCCCAATTTCCTTCAAGGTAGCCACCATATTTGACTAAAACTCTTAAGATTTAGTCTAAGCCCTAAATTTCTTCCTTCCTTTCAATTTTTCTACTGATGCATGGACCCTTCACTCACCAAACTTCCTACCAAATCAAATGCCTTTTTAAAGACAAAGTTCACTTCTCTTTTATCATTTTTTTGGAAGCTAACAGAGAAGGAGAGAAAGAGAGAACCAAGTGTTACCCAAAAAGGCAACCTAGAGGGGGGGTGAATAGGGTTGCTAACAATAATGCCCAATTAAAAAAAAAATTACTAGACAAAGCAAATAAATAAATAATTTGCACAAACAAAATATAAAGGAGTTAAGGGAGAGAGATATCACACAGAGATATATAGTGGTTCGGTCTGAGCTTTGTCCACTGCTCAGCCTAGTCCACTGGCTTAAGGAGTCGCTGTTTTACTAATCCAACAACCAGCTTCTGGTGCCGATTAAACCTTACAACCGCAATGCTAACTTTCCCGAGGAGTTAGCCGAACCGCTAGAGTTTATCTCCCAAACTCTAAAATTACTCACAGAACAAAACCCAGTTCTGTAGTAGCTCACTGAGAATTTTTCTAACTCTCAATACAACACTGACAAGAATTTGTAGTGTGGAAAAATAAATCTCTCTCAAAGAGTAGATATACAAATTTGCTCACAAAGCTCTCGAAATATATGTGAAAATTAAGTGTTCTGGTGTATTGCTCTGAAAATGATATTGCTCTGGAGTAGCTTGGTGTTTTTCCTTTTGCTGAAGCTTTCATTATATAACAGAGAAAATGAACGTTGAGTTTCGACCGTTGAGTTGCAAATCTGATAGAGCAGCTGAAAAATCTTTTTGAATGCGAAATTAGTCCGTTGAGCCGTATTTGCAATGTTTGGATGCCATAAATCCATAGCAGCACCAAAGTCAAAAAATTGCAAAGTAGTAATAGGAGTTTGTCTGCTGAAATCAATTTTTTAAGCAAAATGTCACTATCGAATTTGTTTCATTGGATGAAACAATGACTTAATTGCTAAAGGAAAAAGACCAACGTGGTCTTGAGATGCTTCAGGACAACAACAATTAATTCTATGGAAAATGATTCCATGGAGCCAAAACGTAGACCATGTGTGTGCCATTTTCTGTAAGGATAGAAAATAATCTAGTGTGGTCGAAACATATGTTGGAGCCAAATGAAACTTTTTAGAAACTCAATTTCCTTGGAGCTAATCATGTGAAAATGATTGGATAAATAAAATATTTTTAACATTGTTTTTAGGAAATCAATTTTGTTAAAAACAAAATAATCAAAATCAATTATTTCTAACACCAAGGAAATGATTCCCTCCTTTTAGTTACACCAACATCCATTATCACCATCAACTCCTTAACCATTTTGAATCCCAATTAAGCTCCATCTTAGCTTCCAAAATCAGTTGCAAAATAGCTCCAGAGCCATCTTAAAAACAGCCACCCGATAACGTCGAGCCGGCCGTTCAATCAAACCATAACCCCTCCATCAAGACCCGAAATCCCGCATAAACTTCGGAGGAGAGGTAGCGTAGACTCTTATTCCACTTTCCCTAAATATATTATGTGTAATATATACCATTACTTGATTAATTAGAAAATTCTCCACCAGCAAATCAATGTCAGATTCCCACAAATGGTTGAATAAACAATTTGGGCAGCGGGATGGCGGTCCAGAAGATAGACTGAGAAAAATGATCCCATGCTTCACGCTTCCGTGATACTCTATCACGCTTCCGATTTTGCTCTCTGGCAGTGTCTAAACAGGACTCCAGCACAGTCAAAATTTTTGTTGTGACGCAGAGATGAGAACAGTGAATTCAGCGTCATTTTAATGTTAAAATCCCGAGTGGTGAGGCAAAATTGGGTGTCAACAAATAATAATATTAATATTATAATATTAATATTATAGTATATTGATATTATCATATTAATAGTATAATATTAATATACTTATTATTATTAATATTAATAATATTATTATTACATAATATTATAAATATTATAATATTAGTACCTATCTACAACTTTTGTTTAGAAATGTAAGCCTAAAAATGACTGTAACTATGAGCAAAGTGGCTGTATAATGGGTACGTGATATGGACGAAAAATGAAAATGGGTAGGTGCCTTCTTCCTTCTTCTTTCTTCTCCTTTCTCCTTCTTTTCTCTTCTTCTCTTCTCTTCTTCTTCCTTCTCTGATTTCTTTCCCGGATAATAAAAGGGAAGGAGGAAACAAGGGGACTAGGGATGGGCATGGGGACGGATCGGGGCCGGAGACCACTATCTCCACCCCCAATCCCCAAACCCCTTACTCATATCCATCCCCTATCCAATCTCCAACAGGGATTTATTTCCATCCTCCATCCCCACTCCAAATGGGGAATGGGGATCCCCGCGGGGATTCGGGGATCCAATTTTTTTCAACTCTCAAAGACAATATTCATAAATATATCAAAATCCCAAGACCCATCCAAGAACCGTAAGACACTATTCCATTCCCCAGTCAGCTTGATTGAAACAATTGTATTGTTTAAACTGACTAAACAACAAACAACAAACAACTGAAAGAGAGAGTAATTACCTTGACGACCGTGGGGATCTTGAGGGTGGGGATCTCATATCCATTTTAGGCTTCTCTGAAACAATAACAAGAGGGATGGAGATATTGAGAGTAGAGACAATCAGACAAATGAGAGATTGAGAGAAATATAACAATAACAAGATGCAGATGTCCAAGGAACTGAAAATCCAAAATCTATCATTTAAAGCAGAATCTAAAGCTATAATCTACTGTAGCATATCTTATCATAGCTATTGGGAAACACACATTTAACTATGTAGACGAAAGGTTAAATAAACATGGACATTTTGGGGCTCCATTGAAACTTGGCTCTAATACTACAGGCTTCATTTTGTTGTTTAACCTGAGGCTTCCAAACACCTTGGGCCACCATTGAGACATGGACATTTTGGGGACAAAGAATTCCTAACAAATTTGTACAGAAAAGAAAAGAAAAAAAACTATAGATTTTACGCTTCGTATCTACAATTTGTATGCATTTCTCACGGACGCTGCACAAGAAAGAAAGATATAATTGAAAACGATATGGAGGTGAATGAGGACAAAGACCTTACATCCGGAGAGAAGCTAGACAATCGGCTCCGATCAAAACGTAGAGCTCGTCGTCGTGAACAACATACTGAAATTTCATCAAAATCGGACAAGAGATGATCCTCCGATCTTGGCTTGAAGTTGGAGCAAAACTCTCCCCCTTTCTTCTTCTCTCTCGACAGTCTCTCTGTTTTCTGTAATCTGGAAAAACTCTTTTTGAGTTTTCCAGACAAAGACCAAGAAGAATGGTCTGCCCACTTTTGCACTTTCCCATAAAGAAAATTGCAAGATTCCCCCTTTGCTATTTCCAAATAACAAGATAACCCATGTACTATTTGGACCCATCAAATAAGTCCTTGTGGAATCCCCCAACGGGGAAGATCGGGGACGGGGCGGGGACGGAGCGGGGAACGGATTCGGAGCGGATTCGGGGCGGGGACACACCTATCTCCATCCCCTATCCAATCCCCAAACATTTTCAAAAAAAATCCCCATATCCTATCCAATCTCCAAACAGATCTCCATATTGCCGATCCGTTCGGATCGGGGATCGGATCGGATTCGGACGGGGCGGATGAAATGCCCAACCCTAACGGCCCGTTTGGATGAGGTATTAGTTTGAGAGGGATTAAATAGTAAGTGGTGATTAAATCGTCGGGGTGATAAAATAAGAAGGGTGGACCCACAGTTAAGAAGGGAGGATTAAATAGTCCATGGTTTGGATGAGGGATGAAAAAGGAGGGATAAGGAGGGTGGATGATGTAAAATTATGTCAAAAGACTTTCTTGCCCTTGGTAATTCATATATTAGATTATGTGTTTAAATAATTATATAAATACCGAAATTAATTATGTAATGTAAAAAATAATTGATTTGTTAATCTTGCCAACAATTGAGGTACAATAACAAGTTTTTTTTAGTTTTTTTTATACTCCTGTAAAGTTAAATGCATTAACAATTAAACCTATATTTAAAAAAAAAAAAAAAGGAGAAAAAGATTGGTTCCACCCACCGCCCAATATTATTAAAAGCAAAAAAAGACTTGCATTATGTAGAAAGAGAGAGAGAGAGCCATCTGTTAAAATTATTAAATATTCAAAACATGTTACATATTAAAAGTTTTCTTTTTTGGCAAAATTGTGTAATACATGAAAGTTGGTGGTAAAATTTAAAAAAAAAAAAAAAAAAACTAATTGCATATTAAATAAAGGACAAGTGGCTGGGCCACTTGTTTCTCATCCTTTCTCTCGCAGGAGAGAGAGAGAGACAATTGTCTTTCTTGTTTTTTTCTTTTTTCTTCTTCCTTCTTCCTTTCTTCTCTCTCTCTCTTCTTTCTTCTTCCTCCTGAAGAACCCAGAACCACCAGTAGACCGGCAACAACTGCCAATTCGACGGCAACAACGGCGATAGTGATGGCGGTGGTCAACAATTTCACCCAGATATGTATTTTTTTTTTCCTAATCACCTGTATTTTTCGAAATTTGTAGATCTGAAAATTTTGAGAATTTTTTGTTTAAAACTTGTTAGAAAAATGGTGGTTTGTGGTTGTTCTTGTGGTTGAATCAGAGGGGTACATGGGTCATTTGGTCCCGGATGAGAAGCCGGACTAAACATAAGCACCCCCCCCCTGCTTATGTTTAGTCCGGGGGAAGGAGGATGAGGAGAGGCCGGATGATTTAGTCGGGGTGGGGTTTTTGTGCTTCCAAACCACGGATGAGGAGGGGGACCGGGATGAGGGAGGCCTGATGATTTAGTCGGGGTGTTGAAACCCTCATCCAAACGAGCTCTAAAGGGGACAAAGGGGCACATGGGAGGGAGTTGGAAAGTGGGAGATAAAGAAAATAAAGAAAAAGAAGAAAATAAAGAAAGGAAAAGAAGAGAGTCGGTGGAAGGTGCATGTGGGAGTTGGTGGCATGGGTGGTGGGTAACAGGCATGGGGAATGGATGGGCACGAAGCACGATGTGATAGAATGGAATAATATTATTAGCATACTACGTGATGTTTACACTAATAATATAATCAATAATAATAATAACTTTCTTTAATATTAATATTATTAGTAACATAATATTAATATTATTATATACTAATAATAAAATCATATTAATGGGGACACGACTTAATATTATTAATAATATTAATATTATCATATTAATATTAATAATAAACTTACAGATAATATTAATATTAATATGATATATGATATAATATTAATATTAATATTATCAATATTATTAATATTAATATTAATATTGATATTATATAATATTAGTAATATGATATGATATAATATGATATTAATATTATATAATGATATTATTAATAATATTACTAATATACTATACTATTAATATTAGTATATAGTATAATATTATTAATATTATAATATTAATAATATTAATATTAACACTAATATCATAATATTAATATTAATATTACATAGTATAATAATATTATTAGTGTAATAATATTAATAATATATTAATATTATTCACCGACTATTAGTAATATTATATTAATAATATTATTAATATTATATTAATATTGATATTATATAATATTAGTAATATGATATGATATAATATGATATTAATATTATATAATGATATTATTAATAATATTACTAATATACTATACTATTAATATTAGTATATAGTATAATATTATTAATATTATAATATTAATAATATTAATATTAACACTAATATCATAATATTAATATTAATATTACATAGTATAATAATATTATTAGTGTAATAATATTAATAATATATTAATATTATTCACCGACTATTAGTAATATTATATTAATAATATTATTAATATTAATATAATAATATTATTAATATTAATATTATTATTATTAATATTAATATTATACTAATATTAGTAATATTATATTACTCTAATATTATTAGTATATTATTAACTAATTAATATTACTAATTAATATTAATATTATTAGTAATATTGATATTATAATATTATGATATAATATTAATATTAATATTATCAATATTATTAATATTAATATTAATATTGATATTATATAATATTACTAATATTAGTAATATGATATGATATAATATGATATTAATATTATATAATGATATTATTAATAATATTACTAATATACTATACTATTAATATTAGTATATAGTATAATATTACTAATATTAGTATAATATTAATATTAATAATAATAATTACTGTACAAGATAATATCAGATTAAAGATAAGATAACGTCGGGTACTGCTCTGGGCCCCATCGACACGTCTGTTCTTATCTAAAATCTTAAATACGTCATTGGTGACGTCATACCAAATTATTGGTGTCCTTTGCCCTTCTTCATTTGCTCAGTAAGTAACTGAGTAATTCCATCCCAATAATCAGCTAGGGAAGCACCATTTGGGTCTTCGTCTTCATAGCGATCCTGCGATTCACCGGCTAGACAGGTGAATGGATTATCATCTTCAGCTGATTTTGCTGACGTCATGGACTCATCATCACCTGAAGGCTTGAATGTCTCAAATAATTGATTATCAACTAATATTAATAATATTAATATTATATTATTATTAATATATTAGTAATATTAATATACTATTATAGACTAATTTATAATATTAGTATATTAATAATATTATTAATATTAATATTGATATAATAATATTAAATAATAGTATATTAATATTAATTTAGTATATTACTAATATTAATATTAGTATAATATTAATTATTATTATTATAAATATTATTATAATATTAATAATATAATATTAATTATTAATATACGGATTTGGGCGTCATTGCTTCAGGATGGTCGCCAAGGTGGAGATTGTAGGAATTTGGTGTGGCTCCCACCTGTTTTGTTTCTACTTGATAGTGGAATTGCTAATTGCTCAATCATGGAGCAAGTGGGAGACACCTGTGGAAGACATCAGTGGGCTTATCTCATTATGGAGGCTTGGTGCTCCATTACTCATCAGTGGAGTATTTGTTGGTGATTTGCACTATGTCGACCATTGCCTTGGTTTGCCTATTTAAGAACTCCTTGTATTTTGTATTTGGATATCAGAGAGTCAGTAGCTAGCTTTGTCTCTGAGTTTGTGTTTCTGTGAGAGAAACTTGTTTGTAGTCTCAGTGTGAGTCTCTGTAAACCTTAACCTGGGAGAGTTTTTTCATGGTTTATTTACGTAGTGAATGTAACCGGAGTTTTCCTCTTAAATTGGTGTTTGGGTTTTTGGTTTGATCTTTGTTTGGGGCACAACATAAACTTCGGAGGAGAGGTAGCGTAGACTCTTATTCCACTTTCCCTAA